>JANRGW010029445.1:35216-93911 GCA_024733675.1 Psilopsiagon aymara
TTCAAGGCCGGGTTGGACAGAGCCTTGGGTGACATGGTTTAGTGTGAGGTGTCCCTGCCCATGGCAGGGGGTTGGAATGGGATGATCGTAAGGTCCTTTCCAACCCTGACTGTTCTATGATTCTCTGATGTGGTACTGAGCAGCATGGTTTAGTGGTGACCATGGCAGTGCTGGGTTCATGTTGGACTCAGTGATCTCAAAGGTCTCTTCCAACCGTTATATGATTCTGTGGTTCTATGAGCTGTTGACTTTAAAATGAAAGCCCTCCACGAGCTGCAGATCTGGCAGCATCCTCAGCCAGGAGCACTGCTGAAGCCTGTGTGCTCTCAAGCGTAGGGCGTCCTGCACCTCTGCCATTTATTCCAAGGGTTGTAGTTAAAGACAAAAGCCTTTTGCTTTGATGGTGAAGATACACCTTTTCTGCATGATGTGCTACACACACTGCTCTGCCCACAATTCAGAAATGAAGATTGATCACTGGCAGACAGATGGCTGTCTGCTGGGGAATATGCAATAGCAAAGGAGCCTCCTGCTATCATTATCCCAGTATTTATCCATTCTACTCCCTCAGCCTGCACTTCACGTTGCAAAGCTGAGCAGACGCAGACAGTGACATCCACCTCCCCACCGTTCTGGGGAATTCTGAACAGTTCTGACTGGCATTCTGAATCCTGAAATGCACTGCAAGTGCTAAGAGAGCACTTCCAAAGCCACAAGTGCGCTGAGCTGGAGTGAAACTCCTATCAGCCACATTAAACCCACATGATTTCACTAGCTGCCCACTGTTTTCCTTTTCAGCCCCCAGGAATTTGGGTGCTTCCCTGCTGCTCACGTACTGATCTTGGTCCATCTCTGTTGAGGTGCTTCATAAGGAAATTTGAAATGCTGTGATGAAGGAAGTTTCACAGAGGTCACAACCTCCAGCAGCAATAGCTTTTAGGAGGTTTAAGACCAAAGACTATTGTCTAAGAATGACATCCTCTGTCTTTAATGGTAACACAGGGTTATCTGCTGTGACTTCGGTTCTTGAACTCCACCTTTGCTTTTCTACCCCCAGATGCATCCCTGAAGGACAAAAAGTGGTGGTTCATGAGAACATGGTTGTAGGCAACAAGATCAGAAGCATTGAGAACATAACCCTGAAGCATGGGGACAAAAGAAAGGTATGTGTCTGCTGGAAGCCTGAGCCATGATGTCATGGAATAGCAGAGGGGACTCTGCGCTCACACGGAGCTCTCCCGCACTTCCCAAGCTGCAGAGGGGTGTTGGCATGCTTCGCATTCCACAGCCCCGGGATCATTCTCAGAACCCTGCTGTTTACAAATGCCAGGATTCTGGCAATGATGTCACATGCCCTGGTTAAAACTCTCCAAAGATTTTTAGGTCAAACCCCTCTCTGTCTCCCTCAGTCTTGAGAAAGTGTAATGGTGGTGCAGTGCAGGAGGGGTCCTGTGAAGTGTACACAACTGATAAGGACCATGAGTTCATTAAAATGCTTAGCATTAGAGAGCGCTCGGTCCTGCCTGGCCTTGCCTACTCTCCAGCAGCAGGAGTTCAACAGCTGTGGAATTTTAGAGGTCTACAATAGCCTCATTTGCAGAGCCTGGAATTGTCAACGTTTCTTTACCCATTCGGGTTGCCAACCATGTTACCAAGACAATGAAGGTGGGAAGATCTCCTTCCTTCTACTCTTCCCTGCCTGCTTCCCCTTCCAAACAGCACTGGGAGCACACTTCCTGCATAGACTGCAATGATCCCAGCCATGGATTATCTGCCAAATGCCTCCCATGTACCTGTGGTGATAGTGAGTTGAGGCCAAGTTGGATGGGCTTGGAGCAACCTGCTCTAGTGGAAGGTGTCCCTGTTGGAAATGGATAAACTGTAAGGTCCCTTCCAACACAAACCATGCTGTGGTTCTATGATTCTGTGATAATCCTTGAGAAACTGCTGCATCTGATTCACAGACTTCTGCCATGTACTGGAGAAGATGCTGTGGTCTGGCTCAGACAGCTGTTTTATCCCTCTTGGTCTTACAGAGGTTTGTGGCTTTAGAAGTGGTTTTGAGGTGGACGCTCCAGATAGTTTAGTGCCTATTCCTGCAAGGTGCTGAATGCTGCAGCTTGTATCCTAGTACACCTTTAAGCATATGATAATTCTTGGACTACTCCCATGCTTAAAGTTAAGCACAAAGCTTAAGTGCTCTTCTGGATTGGGTCCAGCCTAAATCAGCATCTGGCAGGATCAGTGCCTTAACCATCTGCTCTTTCTCATGCAGCTTTCCAGCTCTGAACATAATCTAAACCAGAGCTCAGAAAACATGGAGGTTGGGCTGGGAAGGAGAAAATCACATTTCATTGCTGAGCTTTCCCCATGATGGAAGATATTTATAGATTGGATTTATTTATATGGCATAGTGCCCCTTAAGCTCTGGTTTTAATGTATTCTCTAAGAGTATTTGAAGAACCTACCTACAAAGTGCTAATTACTTGTAAAAAGGGAGGTTGGTGACATGTACCTACAGAATTTCTTTCAGCAACATTCTGGTTGCTGCATGGGCTGGGGAGAGTTTTGTGGCTCTCATGCCTACTGCTTCCCTCCACACACAGTCTGTTAAATCTGGTGTCCAGGAGCTTAGTTTGTATCTGATGATCAGTCTTAAAGTTATGTTAGTCCCCATATAAAAGTGCAGGGCTTCACAACTGCTGAGACTCAAAAGCTGTCTGTTGGGACAGTGAGACACCTCCACCACACAAAATTAGAATCTTTGGTTTATGCATATGTACAGCACACACACTTCTTCCTTCATCAAGTCTGCTGAGGCAAATATGAAACTGGGTTGAATTTTAGTCTGGTAGTGGACTTAAGATAAGATTTAGCTGCAGTCTCTGAATGAAGTGTTTCAGGAGTGCCACAGAGCTCCTGGATCCAGTGGGGCACTCCAAACACATCCTCAGCTTATACTGCTTCATCATGAGGGGCTTCCCAGCTTTCCCCATCACCTATTTTCCCTAGAAAGAAAAGATGCAGCAATCTCCAGGTACAGCAATTGCAGGGGACACAGAGCTCCACACCCACAGAGGAGTCCTCAAGCACCCACCCACAGCTCAGCCCTGGCACCCCCATGTCCTGCCTACAAAACATGGTGGACACCAGAGTGCCTGGAGAAGGGGTGTGCAACTCTATGATGGAAATGAGGACCAGGAGAGAACCTCAGCAGAAAGGCCCCAATGCTGTTCCTTGAAGGGCTCCTCTTGTTCCCTGAAAGCTTTGCTCCTGCTCACACCTTGGGTACCACAAGGAGCCCGAGGCTGCCCCTTGCTCTGCCCTGTACAGCCATCTCTGCTCTCTGCAGGCTCCAGGCATCCTGCAGCATGCATTTGTCAGACATGTTCAAAAGCTCAGCCTACAACCCTTTACCTTAAGCTTTCACATATTTCATTACTAAAGTTTCATAAAAGTACTGCTTTACAAGCTACATAATTGTACAATTTATGGCATCTTCATTATTTCCATCTCCCGCTGATCCACTGGTTGAAAAAACATTCTGAGGTGTTTCCTAATAACTTTTATGTCCTGATTCAGATTTGTTCAAATTAATAAAGCTAGACTTCATGCATCTCAGGTTTCAGCACTCTGTCTCCCTGCTTACATTAGCTGACAATTCCTCTCCTTCCCCCTTTCTGAAGTTCAAGGCTATCTGGGTTACGTCTTTAGTCTTTAGACAATATAATATAATTTAAAAAGAGGCACTGATGAAAACTCACAGTCTTCAGCCTTCTCCTTGTGTTTTATCAGTCGTTATTCCCACCACAAATGGCATAGACAGGAAGCAGCCCAATCCATTCCCACCATGTCCTAGCAAGTAATTCATCTGCATTGACTAGCCAGATGAAATAATAAAGATGTTGGAGTCTGAGCATGGCTTTTATTGACTGTGGAATGAAGCTGGGATTAGCTGAGATGGGTTATTCTTCCTGTGTGGGTTGAGCCTGCCCAGTGATAGCTGGAGCCCCAGAGCAGAAGGACAAATTTACCTTGTCTCCAAGATTTCTCAGCATCCCTACAGTTCACCCTTGGAGAACTGTAGCAGTACATGCTGGTCCACTGACCTATCTAAAAATGCATTAACTTTATAGAGCTGCTGAGAATATGGGAATGATCCACCAGGTCCAGAGCCTTGCTCCAAAGCCAGCTTGCAGGGCAGAAAGCATGGATTTTTCCAGCCGACCACTGATGCTTGATGCGATCTTTAGACACCTATTTGACAGAAGTGGCATGTAAACCTGAGAGGTGCCTTGCCATCTGCACCATAATGATTATTCCACTATTATTCCACAGATAGAGAAGTGAATTCCACCCCCTCCTGTATTCTTATGGCTGAGTCTAATTCCTAAGGAAAAGCATGTGGTTATCATTACCATTATGATGTACTTTACTGAGGTTTTGGTCAAATAGTGGTTGAGGCAATTGCATCGTGCTAGTTTTAATTTTCCCAGTGGTTTGGAGTCAATATTGAACCTTTCCTTTTGTGATTTCAACTCCTGTGTGGATACACCTAAAGACTACTTTTTAACCCCAGACAAAACACGCCTGATTGCCTGAACTGCCTCAATTTCCTCTTTGAGTTGCAAGGAGCTAGGGTGCTATTTTATTTTCTTCCCTGCTAGTAAATGGGACATACTGGTCTGAGCTTGGGAGAATGGGACACAGCAGAAAAGCACAGAAATCCATAACCACTCAAGAAAATTGCCCCTAAAATGTCGTTTTTAAACTGCCTGAAGCAGCAAAAAAAGGGGACTGGAGTAGTGGGATGTGTTTAAGTGTGTGAGCATCTCAGAAGGGCATTTAAATTGTCCCCCTGGGTGGGAGCACATCCCAGGGAGCTCCCCCAGGCCTTGCCATGTTAGTCTATGGCCGGGGAAAGGGAGCTTTGCTGTGGCTGGGTTCTCTTTGAACACAAGCCCAGAAGTTTCAGGCACTACCTAAGCACAGGAGCTTGTCAGGTCTTGGGAGAGCCTGGTTGGCAGCAGGGACATAGAAATGCCCCTCTGTCTTCCCTGCCCTCTTAATTCATCAGCTGCAATCACTAAGTGCAAAGAAGCAGCTTGTGGGTGGTAGTCGCTCCTAATTAGCCAGCACTCACCCACCTGCCCTAGGGCCAGAGAGCCATTTGTCCATCCCTACTAGAACTGTGTACCAGTTCCTCCAGTACTGCATCTCCTGCCCCGTACAGCACCTTTCCTGATCACACAGCACTATGGTCCGCTCTGCTGTTCTCCAGGAGAAAAACAGCGATTGTTCTCTTACAGGGAGAGAAACACTCACTGCCAGAGATGAGAGCAAACCCTCCAAGTTCCCACTCAGCTCCCAGACTTCTCTTATCACTTCTTCTCAGTCCACCCTTTAGCATGTTTTGAATGAATGAACTAAGCTCATGGATCAGAATTGTCAGGCTATAAAAATAAGTGTTATGCTGTGCCATTCAATTAGATGGATTGGGAGCTAGCTGAGTATTGTCTTTGCGGGGTCCCTGGTGAAGTTCCTATAATTCCACCTCCCCGGCTCTGGCAGAGTTACACAGCTGAAAAGTTTCCCACCCACATCTTCTACTCCTCATCCTCACCCACACAGAGCTAACGAAGTGCAAGAGAGAACTGTTAACTAAAGCTGTTGGAGAGGGGGATTAGACAAAGCAAAGAGAAGGCAAGAAATAACAAGATATATTAATTCATGCTGGCTCCAGCTTAAAAAGTCTTGCTGCTCTGTCCTCACTACAAGATGTCTTCAAACACTCATGGTACGTGGCTGTGGAATGTTATTTGGCTGCTTCTAAAATGGCTTTTTTTCTTATCACTTGAGCAGCTTTACAGTGCAAGGCATATGGACTGTATTGAACTGTTCTAAGTTTTCCCAGCAGCAATGTCTAGTTGTCATAGTGGTTCTTCAGAGATCAGTCATTTTGTTTCTTTTCAGAGTCTTACACTTCATGTATTCTTTTATAGTAATTATTTATTAGCTAATCATCCCCTCTTCAGGCTTGCAATATTGGGTGGCCTTTATGTTAAGCAATAGGGAATGGAGCCCTTTACATCCAAATTCAACCCAGGCAACCACAACCAGACCAAAGGATGTTTGGTGAACACTCAGGACCCCACTCCAGCTCCACAGATCTTCCTAGTGGAATGTATCATCCAGCTCCAACCCCTGTCACAGGCAGGGACACCTTCCACTGGAGCAGGTTGCTCCAAGCCCCTGTGTCCAACCTGGCCTTGAGCACTACCAGGGATGGGGCAGCCACAGCTTCTCTGGGCACCCTGTACCAGCGCCTCAGCACCCTCACAGGGAAGAGCTTCTGCCTCAGAGCTCATCTCAATCTCCCCTCTGGCAGTTAAAGCCATTCCCCTTTTCCTGTCCCTACAGGCCCTTATCCAAAGTCACTCTCCAGGTTTCCTGTAGCTCCTTTAGGCACTGGAGCTGCTCTAAGGTCTCCCCTTAAGGAGCCTTCTCTCCTCCAGGCTGATTCAGCCCAGCTCCCTCAGACTGGCTCCAGAGCTGCCCCAGCCCTTGCAGCATCTCTGTGGCCTCCTCTGGACTCGCTCCAACAGGTCTCAAACTTTTCTATCCTGGCTCTGATTCCAGGAATGGAAAACACTTTGCCAGGTGCTTGGACTAAGAACAAAAGTAGATTAGCCCCTCTGAGTTTTTTCCTCTCTATCCTACAGGTCCCCAAATGCTGGGACTGTGCTACTCCAGAGAGAGAGAACTGTGTGAGCAGTTGTCACTGTTACGAGTGCAAACAGATTCCTGTGTTTGGTTGCTTGAGTTCGAACCATTTTCCCATTCAACTATTCACCGACTTGAAATGGCTGCACTGAAATTATGGGGATGGCATTTAAGGGAACAACATCCTTTTCCCTACCAGCCAGATACTTCAAAAGCAGATACCACTGCTGGATTCCTAAAGGTTTCCTCCGGGTTCCTTCTGGTAAAAGACAAAACTATGAGGTTTTGCAGAGGCAAGAAGGATTTGGATACCCTTTGGTATAGCATGCTAATGTTCCAAAGCATCACACTGTTGAGGACTAAACCAGGATTAGATTTGTTTGGCAACTGAGAACTTTACGCAAGATGCTGGAAAGATAACTGGCTTCCCATCTCGGGGATTTACACAGGAGCACACAGCTAGAGTGAGAAGCTGATGCATAATGAATTCAAGGGATTCATCTTATTACAAGGAAATCACTTGAAATCCTTAATTTCCAGCTCTGAAATCACATCTATTTCTCTGCTGGATGATGCTGGTCTAAAGTCACATTTTGGAGAACTATGGGTGGTGCTAGCTCTAAGACAAGGCAGTAAAGTGTGTTATCTTTTGTGCTCAGGTGTGTAGCAGAGTGGTATCCAAGTACATAACAGCGATTTGGAGCATTCAGACAAAAAAATTACTTTCTCTCTTTTCCTCAGTCATTTTTCCCCACGAGTTTATCCCTAGACTGTTTCCCACCATAATCTGAACATCTTTCGCCTTCGCAGGCAGACACAATGGGGTTAGCTAAGATGACGTCTCTATAGAGCTATTTGCTCTGGCTTTCCCGCACTGCTATGTCAGACCATTCTCAGGTTATGCAATTGGAGACATTGGCATGTTCATAAGCACGCGTGTCTGCATTCACAACTGGGCCACCAACTGCACCTTGAGGCACTGCATCAGTTTTTAGAAGAGTCACAGTGTCAGCCCCGATACTTTGGCCATATTCCAACATGGATAATTACATTCTCTGTACAAGTTTAACTGGGTGTACTGTATTTCCCTCAACTTCCCATCTAGAGCTGTCACTCTGCAAGACTAATAGCTGTTAAATAGCTGCCCAAATTTATTCTCTTCAGTCCTCAGCATGCACATTTACATTGGCTTTTCGTACTCCCAAATATACAATTCTAAGACCAGTAATCATGAGAGGAAAGATGCTGGTCCTGATGCAGCAGTAATTCAAAAGGCATGGGCAGTGCTCTCAACATGTGCTTTGTAATAACCTGTGGCATTAGGCCCGCTGCAACAGGAATAGAAAGAGGAGGAGGAGCAGAGGGGTCCTTTGGGTGATTTTATCTCCAAGTTAGAGCTATTTTCACATCATAAAGAAGTCTGAAGCGTACAGCTCTTTCTTTGATGGACACCAGAGGGTCCACCAGAGGGAGCTGGGTCGTGTTTTCACCCCAAAGTTGTCCCTATTCTCAGTTAATTTCTGTGGTTGGTGCCATGAAAAGTAGGTATCTTTCCACTTACCTGTTATGCTGCTGAAAATGTTCCCCATTAGAATGTAAAATGCACATGGGATCAAAACCTTTGAAACTCATTTCCCTACAGGATTTAAAGTGCCAAAGCTCAGCAAATCTTAAATAACTCTGCAAATACATCCTGCACAGCTACAGACACATTCATGGTGCAGGTTTATGAGGAGAAAAGGAATGTCTTGTGTGAGTTTAGTTTAGGATATTAAAAAGAAAGTCCAGAGATGCCTTTGTGCACTTCAAAGCACTCTCTGTAGATAAGGACAAAGGGCCAGAGGGTGTTTGAAGTTCTGATTCCCTAAGTCCTTGGAGAGGATGGCAAAGAAAGTGGTATTTATTCCAAATGTGAGGGCTCAGAGTTCCTCAGGTGAATGGCTGCAGGGGAAGCAAAGTAATCTTGCCAGAACATCTCTGTGTTGGTGGGTTAGACCCTGCTTTCCTGCCAGCCAGCCCAAAGGAAGCACTAGAAATAATTGGAGCCATGACCTGTGAAAAGTCCTCCATCAGTTTGAGATGCTGCATGATGAGAGGGACAGGGGAGTGCTGGCTCCTCTTTAAGAAGGTCCTAGACAAAAGCAAGGCTGAGGATCTTTGAGGAGCACAAGTTCTTAAGGGGCTGCTTGAGTTCAGCCCCTCAAATAACTGAACCACTTCCTTTCTCTGTGTGGTAAAGCTTAGAACAAGTGTTCCTTCCTTCTCCTTCACAACCCGCCCTTCCCTTCTGCATCTGCCAAGTGTCATAGCACAGGCAGCTTCTCCAGAGCTTCCTTACTTACCACGCAAGCTCTGGGGAAGGGCTATGGGAACAAGGGGCTTCTAAGCACAATTTGTAAGAGTGAGCTAAGGCCCAATGGGACCACATCACTCCCTCCCTTCTCTGGGGTTACAGCAAAGCAAAATCCTTTATACCACATCCCTAGAAATGACCTGCTTCGCAGGCAGATGTGTTACCCTGTTACCCATGGAAATCACAACTGAGAAGCAGAAAAGAACATAAGATAGATGTGGGGCTGTATTTCCAGTGGAGATGAATCTTCCAGGTCCCTCACTCCAGCTTTTTGTTTATGCTGCCACACAAAACCTTCAGTGGTGTGTCACAGGGGAACTATGTTTTTCACATGGGGTCAGGAATAAAAGAATGGGAAGGTTTAGGAATGAGGAAGGAAGAGAATTAACTGGGCTGAGGTGATGTGAGATGAGAGACTAAAACCCTTATTGAAGCACTTGTCCATGAGCATCACTCATTACTAGAAACTACTTTGTTAACTGTTTTTCTACCATAAAACATACAACTACTCTCCAGCCTCTCTGTAAAGCCTCCAGTACACTCAAAGCCTTTCCTCTGCGCTTGCAGATTGTGAGCACACTGACTACGGAAAACAGCAGTACATCAGGAATCTATTACTGCGTGGCTTCAAACAAGATTGGAGAAGAAGAGAGGAGCATCGAGTTCTATGTCTCAGGTAAGCAACACAGGAGGCACTCCACAAAAACTAGATGCTGATGATCTGATTTACCTGAAGGTTTCATGTGGCTGGTTAGTGCTCATTAAAACTGCTGCATAGTGTGTTCTGGGAGCACTCCCAGGCTCTTCACGACGTGTGAGGCTGGATCCTGGGTCCTGGGTCAGTGCACAGAAGAGTTTGACATGTCCAGCATCAGACCTGATGCCTCCTTTGCCCTTTTCAAGCTGCAGATGCAGGCCCTGAGTCTTGCTGCTTGTGTTTTAAAGCACCACTCATGACACCTGAGCGCTGTCCTCATGAAACCTCCAGCAAAAGCAAAGTCTTTTGTAGGCTTCCAGAGGCCTGAAGCCTCTCCCTGACTCAGGAGAGCGCTTCGTCTCTGATTCAACCAGCAGACATAGCAAAGGTGAGCAAGGCCAATACCGAGACCTAATCCGGGCTCGTATCACTGCGAGTTGTTGTGACTTTGGATCCCTGCCTCAGCAATTAGCCTTTGCAGTGCCCTTTAAGGAGGGAGGAGGTGGACATGCTATTTCTCCAAAGAACACAAATCCAAACAAATATCTGCTTAACCTTTCAACACACAAATTCTTTAGTAGTGAGATCAAGACCTACAATAATGCTTTTAGGAGAGATGGGAGTTTAAAAAGAGAAAGGAGTCCAGGGACAGCCTTGTTCAAGTGCTTAAGCAGAACAAACTGAATCATTTCTCAGCTCACTTTCTGGATGAGTGCATGTTGGCTCTTAGAATTTGCATCAAAATAACAAGTTTTAGAACAAAGAGTGCAGAAGTGTCTTGGAAGGTAAATGTCTCATTCTCACTCCCGGGTTTTTTCTCTGTGAAACAAGTTCTGAGGGCAAACAAAGCTCTCTCCTGGCAGTGCTCTGCACTCCTCTGCCTCTCCTGTGTCCTGTGCTGGTTGACCCAATTGCTCTGATGTAATTGAGCACATTTCAAATCAGGCTGGTTCCCAAAGAAGGGCTCAGCAAACATTGTTCCTATTCCTGCTACACTGAAGTGCTAACATGAAAATGTCACCCAATGATAATGAAGCTGGTGACATATGGGGAAAGATTATACCTCCATTTACAGCTTCTTTCACAGAATCACAGAGTGGTTTGGGTTGAAGGGACCTCAAAGCTCATCCAGGTCCAAGCCCCTGCCACGGGCAGGTACACCTTCCACTAGAGCAGCTTGCTCCAAGCCCTCAAAAACACCCTTCAAGGCACACATTTGGGAGATACAGCTCAGACACAAGAGGTCCTGAAGATGCCCAAGGCAGGCTGAAGACCAACTATTAATTTTACACTTCACCACCTCCAGATGTTGAGCATTCACATGGGTTTGCCTCTGCTCTGAACTGTGCCAGCTTCTGCATCTGGATGTGTTACCCAAAGCCGTATGCTTCCAAGCTATCCCCAGGACTTTGTGACCCTTGGTGACTAAAAGCAGTGCTGCAACAACTAAATACACACCTCACTTATTCACATTCAAAGGGTTAGAGCCATCCATGCATCGTCCACAACTGTGTTTTATTTTAGTGCTGAAGATACGTAGCATTTTTCCCCCCACAGTGAGTTAATGCTTCAGATTTGTTATTTTAAGCTCAATCTAGCAATGTTTTGAGACCCAACTGCTTTAATCATAAAATTCTGATGATGAAGGAAATGAATCACTAGACAAAATTACTGACAGTGGTGGAAATGTTTCCACCAAAACAGACCAGAAGGTGAACAGGGCTTGGCAAGACACAGCTATTCTTGCCTGTGAAGAAAAGACTGTCAGACTGTGCCATTCTGGGGAAGAGACAGATGCTGAACGAGCATGACAGGCTTATAAAAGTGCTGTGTTTAAAAATAGTGGTGTTTGTGGATTAGAAAGAAATGCAGTCTTTCTAAATGTGGCCATTGTGATCCTAAAGTAGGTCGTGATGCAGGGGAAAATAGCAGCAGAGTGACCTGCTGCTGGGTTCCTTTATGTGATGGTCCTCTGCTGAGTAACGCATGTTGCTCCAATGAGTGGCCGGGCTGCTGTAAGAGCTGCTGCTCCACATCTGCCTCCCAGGAGGCAAACAAGCACTTGTCTTCTGCTGGGTGCACTTGGAGGAGGCAAAGCAACCATGGGTTACTCTCACCTGGAGCTTCCCCTGCTCTCAGTGTTGGAGGGACATTGAGGGAATGTTTGTGAGGTACCAAACAGCATAATGCTCTACGCAGGCCCCTTTACAACTGCTGGTTAAATGTATGCAGGGTGGAGCTGGAAGCTGAGATAAAGGCTGAGTTGGAGCCTGAGAGCACATGAACAATGTGTGGGCTTTTGGGACAATGTCTAGCAAATGTCTGCAGCACTTCACAGCGCTCTGTTTTCTGCCAAGCAGCTGCTGCTTGTGGGACTCCACAACTAATGCAGCAATTGGTGGATTTTAAAGACCTGACCTCCCATTATCTCCTACCAGCAAACAAGCTGGTTGATCCTGAGCTGCTTTCAAATGTTCCGGATGAACTGGGCCCAATTAACCTCCCCCTGGTAAGAAATCTGAAGGTGACACAGAGCTAAACTCTCTTATTCCCTCAAAACCTGTTCCACTAAGTCAGGGTTGAGTATTTGATCAGGACACAGCAGAGGGAGACAGCAAAACTCCATAGATGCTGTCTGGGCTGCACCTGCTTTCTGGGACATGCCTTGCTTCAGCCTGGTGTTCTCATCTCAGAAACACGTATTTATCCCAGTGGGATAATGTCAACAGCCATTTTGTTCTTCCAGTGCAGAGCCCCTACACAAACTCCCACGGACACCACAAATAGCACTGGGCTCTATTTTTAAACCATTCCATTGCCAGCAGAATTTATTTCAGTGAAGGGTCAGCAGGGTTTGAGATCACGCTCAGACCAAACCGTATAAGGGGTCTAACACGATGAGAAGTCGTACCATCCAGCCCTGAAGCCTTTCTGAGCTCCTTCTGCAGATGTCCTGACTGTCAGTGTCCCACTGAAGCTCTCCTAAAGCCCTTTATGGCACCAGGAACTCCCATGGCAGTGCAGTAGCAGTGTTACCCCCTCTGCCCTGGCCTAGCTCTAATTCATAGAATCATAGAGGATCACAAAGTGGTTTAGGCTGGAAAGGACCTTAAAGCTCATCCAGTTCCAGCCCCCTGCCATAGGCAGGGACACCTTCCACTGGAGCAGGTTGCTCCAAGCCCCTGTGTCCAGCCTGGCCTTGAACACTGCCAGGGATGGGGCAGCCACAGCTTCTCTGGGCACCCTGTGCCAGCGCCTCAGCACCCTCACAGGGAAGAATCCCAATGGCTTTGTTTTGTGTAAATCCGCATTACTGCTCCCTGTGCAAGCAGAACCTGCCTCCGGCCTCTTCTGCGTACCACAGTCTTGACAGGAGTGTCCCCACCCGAGGCAGATGACATTTTGTCACAGCCATCAGCTGCTCAGAGCTGCCTCACATCAGTGCTCACCACCCACTAACACACCAAAGGACACTGTCAGAGTGCAACCTTCCCAGTGCAGTGTAAAGCTGACCTGACATCTCCTGGAGGTATTCTCTGCCATGAACAAGTAGAATTTACCTACTAATCTCCAGCCTGCACCTTGGAAAGGGCAATTATATATTACTGTAGGTCCACAGTAAATCAAATTATAGCCTTTGTATGACTGCACTGCATACAACAAAATGGGATCCCACCCAGATGAAACCTCTGAGCGTTCTTGGGATATAAATGAATTATGGTAGGAATAACAAATTATAACAAAAGCCCTTTTTCTTGTGATTATCTGATTGCAAAAACTACTCTGCAAAATGGAGTTAAAGATTTCTACCCAAAAGAAAGTATTATACTTCAAACATGAGATAAGAATCAGCTCTTAGATACCAGAACAATGTATGAACTGGGCTGTTGTACAACTGCTTGCCACTCCTGACATGTTCAGAGGCCTTATGAAAAGCTCTGTGCCATCTCCAACTGTAGGGCTCAGCCTTTCTTTTTCTCACCCTCCCTACATGCACAGGCCTGGTGGCAAAACCCCATCCTGCCAGGCCCAGGGATGGGATTTGGGAAGGAGCAGAAGTTTTGAGTTACAACGATTATTGTGCAAAGCACAGGAAATTAAAAACAATTAATTCCTTGTAAATACAAATGGAGCCAGACTTTCCTTTGATTTATGCTGACTTCTTACCTTCCCCCAGTGGCTTATTTCCCTATTCTGCCCTGGAATCCCGCACGGCTGAGAGTGAGATTCGCGGCTACTACACTGTAATGCAATATGAAAGACAAATGTTTGGCGACTGCTGATAAAAGCAAAAAGGCCCCATGGTGCATTCTTTTAGCCAACTTATTAGGAGGCTTATAAAACACTGTATCTGTTCAGAGAGAGGAAGTTAATCACTGCTCAGGTTCAAGATTGTGTAAGCAAAGTAGTCGAAGAGATGAACTGACTTCTAATGTGTTCTGAAAGCTGCAGCTACTCCCCAGACAATCCGGGTAGGAGGAGAAAAGAGAGAGGAGAGCAGGAGAGACTTCTTTTTTCTCACTCTTTTCCTTCCACTGTAATGAAAATCAATGAATATTCTATTGGAGCTGGAAGAGCTTCTTGAAAGGCAACAAGATGGAAGAGAACAGCACAGGTTCCAGCTAAAAATATTCAGAATGCTAAATAAAAAATGTCAGTAGAAGGAATGAAAGGAAAAACAAGGCAGCCCTCTGCTCCTGGAATGTGAAGTTGGTTCAAAAGCCTCTGCACTGATGCCACACACAAGCCAATGCCTGTCCCCAGAGATGCAGCATTTCCCCTGCAGAACAAATGAGGCTGCAGGAGTTGGAAATAGAAACTCACCTGCAGAAAAGGCTTCCTGAACGGCAGAAGCAGGGCAAACAGGGCTGTCAGCCCCACTGCTTACAGCCAAAGGCTGGCTTGCCCTGAGACCTGCAGGGGGTCACTGGGCTTTACCCAGGGTGATGTGAACAGACTCCTACCCACTGCTTTACCAGGAATCCCTCTGTACTTCCACTGAGACCCAGCACATAGGATCAGAGAAAGCAGGGTGGAGGGGATCTCAGGAGGTCTCCCACACCACTGAGATTACTGAAGGACCCAGCTAACTAAAGGCCCATCTACCTTAGCACTGTAACTCCTGCTGGAGCAAGTAGCAAATGCTTAGAGGATAAGCTAAGAAAAAGGGTGCTTCTTAACTGTTTTGGTTGAGGGGAGATGCTGAGATGCTGCACGTGCCACATCCTGTGTTTTCTCTTTAATTCTTCCTGTTTAAAGAAGCTCTGCTGGCCTCAGACTTCCCCCCCCCCCCTTTATGATAAGCATCATCTTGACATGTTGGAACCACAGGACATCTGTTGTGAGGAATGGATGCACCACACAAGTCAGTTTGAGCGTATAGCTAGCACTAAGCAAGAGAACAACTGAGCCTCACAAAACACTGCATAAAGTAAACTGAAATTCCACGACAAGAAAAATAACAGTTTCCACAGCTGTGACCTGAGGGGTCTCTTCCCTTTTTGGATCTTTTGTAAAGCATTTCTGATGCCAGTCTTTGAAAACCATGAAGCAAAGCTCATTGGTTCTATTCCAGATAACTTGTGAAGAAGAGAGACTTTTAATCATATCTGAAAGCTCCTTCAGGGCTCTCTATTTTATATAATCTATGGTTCATTATAAGACAGATCAGTTATTTCAACAGCTTTGCTATTTATGCTCAACTGTAGCTTCAGCATAACTTCTTGCAAGAATTTGCAGTGTGAGCCCCTGGCCAGATTCCAGCTCCCATGTGGAATTTGTCCAATTGCAAGTGCAATGCATTCACGCTCCCCTTGAACTTCAGTCCTTCTCAAAGTACCATCTATTTCATCCCAACTTGAGAAAGCATCTTACCAACAGCTCGGTGTTGAAGCAGTGATCTATCAGATCTATTGCAAACACTGTTCATGTTCAGAAGGTCCAGAGCAAGTCTCCCACCCTGCACTGTGCTTGGTAAGATTCATTAGGGGTTCCTCAGGACTCTCAGCTGCTTGAAAATCCTGGCCAGAAGAATAATGTCAGGTCACTGCAGTTCTCAATGCACTTTCATTCAAGCCTATTGGGTGGACAGATAGTGGAAACCAACAGAATTAAAAGGGAAAAGGATAGCTTTCAGTCACAACTTAACTGTGGGTCTCTGGTGGCTAATGCAGTGACAGGATGGTGTCTGTAGGCCAGGCTCTGGGTAGGTGGGACTCATGCCTCAAAGTATTTCACTGCTAAATATAAAGGCCTCAAGGTCTTATACGTCGCTGGATCAGTTAATCCATTCAGTGATCAAGTAAGCATTCACTAAGGCACATGTGATGAAAGTAAATCTTGGCATAGTTGGAGTAAGAGAGAATTGGGAAGATTGTTCAGTGGTGAAGAAAAAAGAGTGGTACTTCTGAGAAATGGGAACACGTTTCTTTATTCTCAAGCAATTATACCCTCAAGCACTGATTGCAGATAGAAAGGGAAGAGCTCACAAACACATTTGTCTACCTGGATAGAAATCTCTCTTGATTAAACTCTCCTAGACCATTAACTGCTTCTATTTATAATCTTTCAATTCATTACTTGAAAATGTAATGATTACATTCGTGAGGGCTGGACTACCATAGGTCAGCCCCGGGATGTGAGAGGTACCCGATTCACACCACTCCCATTAAAACTGGCTCATTCCATGACTGCTGGTCTTTGACACTTGACCATCATGTTGCAACCAGGGATGTCCTCAGTTGTGACATGGTTGTAAAGATGTTTTTTTTCCCTTCTAGATGTGCCATTCGGGTTGCAAACAGCCCCACAAGTGACAACCATCGTGGGGAACAACGTCCAGCTGACCTGCCGGGCCTCCAAGTACATCTACAGCCACCTGGGCTGGTACTTCCCCTCCTCGGAGGCGGCTCCTACTCACTCACTCATCAGGAACACCACCAACTATTCCATTTCTTTGACACTGGTCATCACTAACGTCACCAAGGAACAGAGTGGCCTCTACAGATGCAGAGCCCAGAACCAGCACAACAGCACCGACACACTGGAACACTACACTCAGCTCCTGGTCAGAGGTACGTCCTGCCAGCGGAAGGTGGCAATGGGACATGGCAGGGTTCTGCTGCACCTGCTGCTCCCTTTGATGCCTTTCAAACATCCCTGCATGTGGATTCACACACATTACTCATCCAGCCACTGCTGGGCTTGTATAAAATATTTCCCTTACACATAAAGGTGCATTCAGCTGCATTTTGTTTTCCTAATGCCATGCTGGGCGCAGATATAGTGTTGACTCAAGAGGAAAGCATCCCCTACCACATTACTAACAGCACAACTCTGTCACTTGGGACTGTCACCCCAGATCTGTATGACTCTGGTGGAAGATTCCACCCACTTACAGCTTCCAGACACCAAAACAGATTTGAACCCAGCAGATTTAATCATAAATGTCACTGGCCAAGTGTATCATAAGTGACAGGTACCGTTTAGCCTGGGTAAGTGGGAAGCACTTCACTGTCATAACAATATTTTCTTACTTATATTCAACCCCCCAACTTTTTTATTTTCATAAAACCAGCAACACAGCAGGGCCTGAAGCCAATTTTTTTAGCTATGTAACTACAGAGAGCAGGACACAGTAGAACTCACTGAGAATCAGTGAAATTTCTTCTGCTTCATAGTGAAGAGAGTGGATGAGTGGCTCTAAGCCTCCTCAGATGAACAAGTGTTGCTGGAATGGGTGAATTTATTTGGTATCTTCCAACAGCGAAGAAAACCCCAAAGCACAGAACTGGAGTGGAACTGCAACAAGCAGCAGCAAGCTAGGGAGCAGGAGACAAAGTCCATCAGAAGCTGCATTTTCAGACAGTGATTTCCAAATTTGCTTCTCCACTTACTTACATCAATGGCTAATGAAGCACTGAAAGGACAGCTATATTGCCACAAGCACTTGCCACTTGGGTGTAAAGCAGGCTGTGCTGTGCTGGCTTTGTCCCCATTGAAGCGTAGGAGCACGTTTCCCATCCAGTCTCCTGCTCTGTGCATCTCACACCACTCTGGCACAGGGGGAGATGCTCACCTACAGCACACCTCTGATACCCGAGTGGGTAGGAAATGGGATGAGTACCGGCCTCTTCCTGGGGTGTGGAGGAAGGGAAGAATCTCCCCCTGGTGTTACAGAGGGCTGGGGCTTGGCTTGGTCCATGCTCTGATGAGAGGCACTGTGCTTCCTCTGTGCTCTGCGTTCAGGCAATTCACTTTTCTCTTTCCTGGCAGATATTTTTACTCATTTAGTCAAATTTCCACCTACACAGACACCTCCACATGATGGCTATGGGAAAAACACAGCTGAGCTGGGAATACATCCATGGGAGAACTGGAACCTTGATCACATTCCTCTGAGGATTACTGGGGTCTGTTATTTGTCTGGCACATCAGAGAGGCAATTCTGCAGAAAAACGTGCAGAAATGCCCTCCACCCCAGCTCTCCTTCCCCTATGCAAAGAAGGTCTTTTAAATGTACTAAGCCACCAGCTACTGTCCTTATTGCAGGTTTTATGCGGTTTTATGCTGTGCTTGTGATTTTATTCACTGCTTTCCTGTACCTTTTGTAAACGAACAGAAAGTGGAGGTTAATGTGCTTTGTAGTAAGCAGGTAACTGCACTCATGATGGAAGACACAGAATCCTTAGAACTGATTCCTCTTTGCCTCCTCCTGGTTTTTTTCTATTCACTCTGCATTTGCTCTACCCACTCACTGTCCTCTGCTCTCTTCAGAGAATGAGAAACTCAAGGAGGTTTGAGCTGAATCTGAATCTAAGCTTAGTCAGTTTAGAAATATACCAAATGCACTCACCCACTTCTCCCGTTATCTTCTGGGGGCTTTCTGCCACCACTCATCAACCAAACCTTTGCCACTTCCAGCCCAGAGAGGCCCTGTGTGAGGCTAAAGGAGAGGAGAGGGCAGAGATGAGGGAGGTGCCTTCTCAAACCTCACTGTGCCCTGTTTTCCCTTGTCACTGCAGCAAAGGCAGCACCATATGTGATACAGAACCTCACAGATCTGGAGGTTAACATCAGCGGCAAGATCATCCTGGAGTGCAAAGTTGGTGGGACACCAGAACCTCAAATCACTTGGAGGAAGAATGGCTACCCCATTTCAGCAGCATCAGGTGAGGGCTTGCTCCCCAAGCACACTGATACTGTACATAACATAAGATGATGGACTTGCAAATACAGGACCTACAACTCTGTGTGGCTACTCTGAGCATGGCTGAGTCAGGATCGTGTACCCAACCTCAGGAAACACGCACAAATCCAAACCTATCAGACCACTGCAGCAGCCTCCAACTTGGACTTTGAGGTCAAAGCTGCCAGTGGTTGCAACCCACTGGGTGCTTATGCAGGTTGCCTTCTGCAGCATTCGTGTTCGCAGTCACCTAGGCAGTGTGCATGCATTAGCATGGCATTAGTACATCAAGGAGTACAGCACACTGCTCTTCAGTCTGCTCTGTGACAACCTCTTGTGTACAAAACCAAGATGCAGAGTGTACCTGCCTGCCAGGTGGGTCCAAAACCACGAGCCTCTGTCAGATCAGGGTATCTGGGTGCATGTTGTGGGCAGCAACCACCAGCCAGCCCAGGGCATCCCATGGCGTGCTTGTCTCCTATAGCACAGCGATGAGAAGGGGCTCCCAGCTCAGCTGGTAGAGAGAAGGACAGGGAGAATGGACTCCCTTACCTGGGCCTCAGCTCCCTGTCCTGAGATCTCCTATAAATCATGGAGAATCCCATGTCAGCAGCTGCTCCTGTGACTTTAATTTTGCATCTTGGGCTAGGTAGGAAGTCTCGGATCATCTATAATTCACATCAGGCTGTTCTGAGAGAAACTCTTTATAGCTACTGAAATTCTATAAATAATTCTGGAGGGACAAGCATGTAACTCATCCAACCAATGGAAACATAAATAAAATATTGGGAAAAAACACCTCAGGGTAAGTATTTCAGCACAGAGCACGGCGAGTGCTATGCAGTACTCTTGTTAACAACAGGATTCGTGGGCAGAACACCCAGAAACTCAAAATGCCCTTCCCTTTTGGATTCTCAAACCCTGACCTGCTTCCCTATTTCTGCCCCAAATATCTCTGTTTCAAGACAATCTCTCAGTTTTGTACCATAAATGAGGAAAAATTAAACGTGGAAAATGAATGAGGAAAATAAAATGTAAGGAAAGCCTCACATTGGTCACATCCCATCGAACTCCACCTCTAGCCCCGGCTCCCCGTGAATACAGCACTTCACACAGTGATTTTTCCTGGGATGCGCATACCTGATTTCTGTGTTCCACATGTTGGTATTCCCATAACTTCCTTACAGGCCTCCAAGACACTGGCTTTCTCCAGTAATTTCACCAAGTTCCCTTTCTTCCCAGTGCATCCTGTTGCTATCAGAAACCCTATCTTCCCATCACTTCCCTAACTTCCCTGGAAGCTTTCTCAGGCTCTTTGCTCATAATAAACTAACAGCCACACTTGCTGTTGGTTAAATGATCCCTGAGGGATTTACACAGGTATTGAGGAGAAAAAAAGGTCAGGGAAAGGCAGTTGCCTGACCACAGTGAGGAGCACAGCATTTAAATACCTCCTGACAACAGCACATACCAGGCCTGCTTGGATGGGAGCTGACTTTCAGTTCCCTGCCTCCTAAAAGCACGTAAGTTGCTGTGATAATAGTGACTACAATTCCTTCCAACAGGAATTTCTATGGAAAATAATACCCTGGTCATTGAGCGAGTGAAAAAGGATGATGAAGGGCTCTATGAATGCAAAGCATCCAACGACATGGGCCAGGACAGCACATCAGCCTTCATTAAGATACAAGGTGAGGTCTAAGTTAGGGTGAAATGCATGGATTGTGTTGGAATGAGGAGAACTATGTCTCAGTCATGGACTTTGGCTGCATTTAGATTTGGTTGTACATTTAACCTACAGGTTTTGAGGAGAAATCCAACATTGAAGTTATCATTTTGGTCTGCACTGGTCTGGCTGCTACTCTCTTCTGGCTTCTTCTGACTCTCTTCATTCGGAAGCTGAGAAAAGTAAGAGAGATTCCACACTGCACAAAGGGGTTGGGACTGGGCTTCACATGAAGCATCAGGGTTTAGGGATGCGTGGCTGGGACAGATGGAGGTAAAACTGTGCAAAAAGTTCCTGTAAAGTTTCACTCCAAGATTTCTGCTGACAGTCCCTTGAGTTATCAAGAGATCACTCACACCTGTGACATTCCTACCGCTTCCATGGTACCATTAAACCTGGTTCCTCCCTCCTTCAGAGGCAAACTGGCTTGCAAATTAGGAAACTACAACCAAACCCCAAATCCCCTAAAATGAGGGTTTGATTTCAGCACTTGTCTATGAAACGTGGGTGTTAAAAGGGGTCCTGTTTTAAGAAAGATCCTGGGATGTTTGCTCTAGAAATGAGCTCAAACCACACTTCTTTTGTCTACAAGTTGCTATTCTTCCACCCTCCTTTTGCGACTCAAAAAAGTAAAGTTCCAACGAGTTTAGGTCAGATTTTCCTAAACCAAACAGCAAACAGAAAAGCAACCACAGCCTCTGCTCTGTAACTCACCAAAACACAGCCCCAGCGCTGATCCCCAATACTTGAGTAAAACTTCCCCTTCTATTGCAAACCCAGTGATTAAATTCATGTTTTCCCCCTTGACCTCACTTGAACTGAGTTGTGAGAACACTGAATTTCCTATTACACTTTGCGCTGTGCAAGTCTGCTCACAGGACCCACCAAGTCACAACTTCTCACTAGAAGTAGCAGCTTTCACCAGCTTTTGATCCATTTGAAATGGTAAGAAGCAATAGCCATGAAGTGGATAACAATGGACAATCAAGACTGATTCTCACCAACATAATGAAAATGCCCAAACTCTCCCTAGGGCACCAGGAAGTGCAGTTCCCATAGGAAAACACTGATTCCCTTTAACAGATACAGGTAGAAGACAGTGATAGATTTTGTGTCCTCAGGGTGTCTACCAACATCTATCAGTGACTCTTCCCAACACCCATGAGTGACAGACATACATAAACATTTATTTCTCAGGCATAAAAGTAAGAGAGGCAGAAAGCTGAAGTGATGGGTTCATGGTTTGGAATACATTTCGGAGCTAAGCCTGGAATTCAGGATGCTCCCAGCCAGCAACTCTCTCCCATTGGAATTGCAGGGTAAACACTGTGAGTTATTTCTCCCCTCCCTGTTTTTAGCCTGATGCCACAGATATTAAAACAGGATACCTGTCAATTATAATGGATCCAGAGGAAATGCCTCTTGATGAACAGTGCGACCGTCTTCCCTACGACAGCAGTAAATGGGAGTTCCCGAGAGACAGACTGCGGCTGGGTGAGTGCTTGGGGGATTATTACTGCGAAGAGTGATGGTTTCTAAGGTTCAACAGATCTACTGGATAACTCAGGAAGCAGTCTATCAGTTAGTGCCAGTGTACTACTGTCCTGGGGGGGGGGGATTACTGGCAGTGAGTCACAGGATTCAGGATCATCCTTAATGGGGGAAGAAACAAGGGATTTGGTAAGAAAGCAAAGATGCTGTCACTCTCAAAATAGCTATGACCTCCTTTTGTTTCTTGGAGAAGTGAAGCCAGACCCTTGGCAGAGCAGGAAGGTACCTCCAGGTACTGTTCCTGCCAAAAGTATGGCTTCACATCCATAGAGGAAAAGGTAAAGAGCAGTCAGTCTGAAAGGTGACAGCTTTCCAGTTAATTTTGTTTTGAAGAAATCTATCAATTCACCAAACATTCAATTCCTTACCCATAATTTGAATGGCTTTGAGTTGTAAGAGAGTTGTCATGAAGAAATGAACCAAGTTACATTCAACAGTTCAGCTCACAGGATGATGGAGCAAGCGGATGTAAAAAGCAGGTTGTGTTTGTATAGAGAAACACCGACATCTGTGTGCAATGATGAGCGTAGGGAATTTATCTGTATTTGTGAGTGCTCTTGGTGCTTTAGCTGGAAAACATGGAACAAAGAGGAAGGCAGAGAAAAATAACAAAAACTGAGATGACGGTGGGACATAGGGTCAAACCAGACCATGATGCCCCATGTACTCTGCCGCATTGCGGGCCAGAGCCCTCAGGGCACACTGGGTAACACAGGCACGAAGCTTTAAATGAAAGGGAAAAATAAAGGAAGATTATCACCTTCAATTCCATTTGGTATAGCTTTTATGTCAAATAAATGTCAATAAGTGAAGGGCTAAAGGGTTCTGACTGCCTGAATGGCTTGGCTGGCTACCTCCAGACCGTGATTTATGAGAGATGAAGGTTCCACAATTCTATGTTTAACCCAAACTCTGACTTTCCTGGCCTTCAGGATGACTACATGTAATGTTTTTACCCTTAAGCCACATATATGTATTCAGCCTTGCCTTCAGCTGAATGCAGATTGATTTATTCTACTCTATTCTATCACATACTGTATTGCATTAAAGCCATATGGATATAAAGCACACTGGTTATATCCATATGCTGCAAATATGTGATACAGGCTTCTGTTGACTATCGGTCTACATCTACGTTGTGCCTGGGCACTGGAGCCTTGTGTGTCTTGCAGAGCTGAGAATGCATGATTCCCTCTTATCTGATGCAGACTCTCAAGTCCCCCTTAGCTCACTCTTGACTCTTGCTTCTCTAGGTAAAACACTGGGTCATGGTGCTTTTGGGAAGGTGGTGGAAGCGTCTGCTTTTGGCATTGATAAATCTTCAACCTGCAAAACAGTTGCCGTAAAAATGCTTAAAGGTACATATATCCCTCTGAGATTCACCAGAGATTCCTCAGGGAACCTGTGCCCAACGAGGTTTCCAGTTCTCACCTCCAAACCAGTCCCAAGTTCATTGTGTTCAGGAGGGAGTGGGTTTGCCATGGGGGAGCAATTAGGCATTATACAGTGGATGTTAAGGTGTAGGAAATGACGAGCAGGCTCCATGCTGTGCTGCTCATTAAGTCTTGTATTCCTAGAGGAGCAAAACAGCAGCTTCCAGGTCTGTTGGGTGAGGAGGGAAACAGATTACAGAATGTAATTACATTAGATAGTCTGCAATTGGATCCAAGCCTTCGATCACAGCCCTTCCAGATGTAGAACAGTTCAAGGGGTTGGAAAAAGCAATGCCAAGGGAGTGAATTAGAGACACTTGCTTGCAATTATTGAAATTAAGGAAAGCTTTTACTATTCCATGCTGGGGAATGGAGGAACCTGGAGACTTCTCTTTCTTATAATATTTACATACAAAGCCTCTGCAGACAGCTAATGAATAAATGCACCAGCCAATACAGTGCCTCATGGGTTGGAGGTTTTTAACTGTTCACTTGGATGTTTTCAGAGGTGCAATCCATGCTCACATGGGGCTTTTCACAGCCATATTGCTCTGCATTGCTGCTGCATGAGAGTATTAACCGTGCAATGCCATGATTCAGGAACCTCTCTCATGGAATTTGGCTTCTGTTGCTGGCTGCCTCCTGGTGCTTTGCTACCTCCCATCTCTCTCAAAGCTCAGACCCATCCATTCATCACCTGTCTCGACCTCCTCTGAATGTGGTCTTTCTTCTCTGCATTAGTCAGTAGAACTTCAGATCATCTTCTCTCCTGCTGTGGATCCTTTTTTCCATGCCTATCTCCAGATCCCTGAAATATCCTAGAAGCCCTGATCCAGATACTCCCTTCTCCATTCAAAACCTACTGCCATGGATAGCTCAGGGGTTTCATTCACTTCCACACTGTGCTTCCCAACTGATCCCTGTGCCAGCTCTACCATCCTGCACATATCCAACAAGCTATCTGACGGTTCCTCCATCATTTTACACCTTCCTCCCCGAGCTGAGGCAGCAGCCTCCTGCTCTAATCTGTGCCTACCAACTAACACGCCCATAATTCATCACATTCCTGGATAAAGATTCTCTAGTGTGAGTCAATGCATTCTGGAAAGAAAAAAGAGGCTCTGGAGATGTCTGCACTTCTGTGATTCGAGCACTATCTGTCACTTCCACGAAGCAGGCTGGTATAGTTCTGGGGTGAAGGCTAAAAGTTAATGTGCAAGATTATCTGAAACACTTCCAGAGGCTCTCCTGTTGGATTTTGCCAGGCACGTTCTAGCTCATGCCAGGGTAAATCAGGAGTAAAACCACCCATGTACACACCCAGCTGCAAACACTGTGGGCTTGGACCAGGTCCTTCTTTCTGACACAATTGGTGAAAGATGTGTTTATGGAGAAGTCTACAAACACAGAAAGAGGTTATATTTATCACACATGATGCAAAGACAAAACCAGAGGAAACAGGACACAGCCCTTTGTTAAAATACATCAGGAAAGCTTTGGAATAAGGCAGAGGAAACAAGGCAGCATCTGAACAACGTCCTGGTCTGAGGGTGTCTTCCCTAGCTTTGGCAGGCAAAGAGAATGAAACTACAGTGTCACGTTCAGGGTTCACACACAAATATGGGCCCTTCTGCTTTGCTGGGAAATGTATTTCTCAGGTGGATGAAATCTCCCAGGGCTGAGGTTCAGTAATGCTGCACATTCTGCAGTACATTTTGGGACCCAACTTACAGATGTGTTGGGTTCCTCCATCCCCCGCAGCAGAGAGTTGCTCACTACTGTGTAAAAACATATTCTGAGGCATTGTAAAGAAGTAACAGTAGACTGCACATCACCCTTGGAGATGGATGAACACGTTCTGTGAGCTGTTGTTGCTCGGAGAGATTGGTGGTTCCTTTGCTGAGCTTGCAGAATTCGGTCCTTGCAAAGGCCTCTGTTATCTCATTTGGGGGGAGGGTTCTCCTACAGGACAGTCACCCTCCATAACCCATGCCACAGAAAGGAAGAATAGCCCAAAAGATAAAGTGTAACTCCACTTCATAAAGGTCAACAGACAATGAAAGGGATGAATTATGATCTGTTTTAGAGTCTGAAAAGCAAAGATACTGCAAGGAACCAGGGTGGGTTTTGTTTCCAAGTGTAAACAGGATCTGGCTGTGTCCTGTTCAAAATATCCTGTTGTGTAAAGATGATTTTTTTCCTGTTTATCTTAAGCAGAAAGTGCAACCACTAATGAATGCAAGGCTTTAATGTCTGAACTGAAGATCCTCATCCACATAGGCCATCACCTGAATGTAGTTAACCTGCTGGGAGCTTGCACCAAGGCTGGAGGTGAGAAGTCCTCAGTAAATAAGCAGCAAAGAAGAAACACTTTGCAGCTACAATGGTGTTTGGATGTATGTGTGGTGGAGTCCAACTCTCATGTACATCAAGTTAATGCAAGCATGAACATTTCTACCCCCATGCTCATAGGAGAGCTTCTGCTACTGCAGAATATGACCCCATCTCACCAATGGGTTTGGAACATCTTCTCCTAGTCAGTGGTGTCACTTCTCTGTTTTCCTTTTCTCTGTCCTTAGCAAACTTGCTTACAAAATGGATTATGGGCTGAAGGGAGGCAGCATCTTTAATGGCAGTTTGGTCCCCAATTCCTCTACGTCAGGCACTAAGGATCGTTTCAAAGGTTCTTCTGCTTCTCCTCTCCAGCCTTCTCAGGAGGATGCACCAGGCTGAGCACACACTTGAGGCCTCCTCCTTCCCCAGGCACTTCACTGTTGCTGGGCAGATGCAGGCGTTTCTTGTACAGCGGACAGGAACCCTGAAGCAGACCAAAGCTGACTGCAGCAACAGCACAGGCTGCCAAGGGGCTGAGCTGACACCACCGGCTCTACATCATACAAAGAATCTGCTGCAAAGTGCAGACTTAAACAAAGGATCCCATAAATCTTGGACCTTTGTCACTAAAACATCCCTTCCCATACTGCCATACAAAGCATCCTTGTCTCTTATTATACTGTGCTTTAACTTCAGGGTAACAACTCTCAAAGATGCCTTCACTGCTTACAATGAACTTTCTAACAATTCCCAAAGGACAAATTTAAGACAGCTGAGAAAAACCAAAAAAAACCCAACAGAGTAAAAGAAATGAAGGGGAAAGAGTGAGAGAGCTGGTGCACACATCTGCTGTCATCTGAGACTCCAAAGCTATCATTTTCCCAAAGAACTTCCCAAACTTCACCAGTCACAGTGGAAAAAAGAAAACCTCAGTGAGGCAGATGTGGTAGGATGCCAGGAAAGAGATCTTCCCTCCAGCAGGATACTCCCAGCTCCTCGGGAGCAGCCAGCAACCAGCAACCACAGATGCTGCTGTAACCTGGGAGCTGTGGAGGGGGAACTCACAGGAGCTGCTGTAGCACTGCAGAGCCCATGGGAAGATGGCCAGCTTTAGGAGGAGGGTTTGAACATTTGGATGCACAAGCAAGTAGCCGTTGCTTGGGATTGTGAGTAGAGGGGAAGTAGCATTACGAATGCTGGTGATTCTTCTCTCCTGCTCAAGTCAATGAGGTACCTTCATACAAAGAGGTGCCTAAAATGTGGCAGCATTACTAAGAGGTCAGTAGTTCGTAACCAAAGTTAAGCACCCAATGTATTATCAGCAAACAGTTGATAATCCACCATCTCCCTTTCACTGGGACAATCTGCTTCCAAACAATACTCACCATCCAGCCTCAGAAAGGCTGCAGCAACCAGAACCTCTAAGTTCACTCTTCCCTCCTCAACCCCTCTGCTCCTCCTCAGAGCCCTGCTCTCAGCCTTTTCACTCACTATGTACTCCTCAGACCAGACAAGGAGCAGGCTGCAGCACAAGCACTTCAAACAGAGCCAGGCAGAAGCACTGCTCAGCTGCCTCCTTCCCAACAGCCGAGTGCAGCTCCCAGCACTTTCTTCTTCTCAAGTTCACTCTCCTCAGTCTGAAGCACAAACCTTCCAGATAGAGCAAGTTTTCTGGACATGGAAGCCTGGTTGCTTAGGATAGATAGTAATACATGTTTATATGCATTCTGATTCCATTGTTTCACTTTATCTTACACGTGATCATTATAAAGCACAGTGATTATGCTAAAGGTACAGAATGCAGCTTCTCCCTTGCCTAATAGAGCACACCAAAACATGAAAGCATCTTAAACATATGCATAGTTGGATAGAAGCAGCAATTGCACTGAAATCTACAGCAATTTGCACAGAAATAAGAGAAGATATTGACAGGACTTCTCAGGCTTTTCCACCGTTACCACCTAAAGGGGAAAACTGAGTTCTGTATTCCCTCCTCTCTCTACCACTGACTGTGTTCTTCTGCAGTGTCACTTCTCCGTTTCCAAATTTACTCCTCTGTATAACAGGAGTGACAGCATTTACTTACTTTGAAGAGGACTTGTGAGGCTAAGACAGTATTAAGTGCTTTGCAGTGCTTCAAAACTCATTTGACTTTCATTGTCTTTTTAGGTCCTTTGATGGTCATAGTAGAATACTGCAAATATGGAAATCTGTCCAACTATCTCAGAGGGAAACGAGGAGATTTCATTGCATACAAGGTAAAAACCCAGCAGGATTCTCGGTCAGAAAGCAGAGGATTGACAACCACTGACCACAACTTTTCCACATTGGCACTGAGACCATTTGCCATTTAGAAAGGCACTTGATTCCCTCACATTTCAATTTGCATGAGCAAGAAAAGGAGCCCTTTTTCCCTATAGGCTCTCCTTCCCATCCTCTTCTTTCCTAGCACCTCCTAAGGAATTAGCTGCAAATACCTAAGTACTCCAGTGCATTTGTGAGAGAGCGGGAAGTACTTGTGAGATACTACCCAGCACAAAGGGAGCAACAATGTCATAGTGAAAAGCTGGTATTAACTGAACTAGGAAAAGATGAACCCTCCCCCGAAATTACAGTATCTCTCTACTGATCAGACTCCCCCAGCCAGCTTCCTGCTAATTTTATGGTGGAATATTGCTAGCAGTAACATGGGGGGCTCTGTATCGATAAATGGGAAACCAGGCTTCATTAGCTGGGCTATTCAGGAAACATCCCATTCAAACCTGCTTTGAGCTCATCCTCAGAGGACACTGACTCCCTGTGCCATTGAATCCCCAGACGCTGCTTCATCCAAAGCTAAAAATCAGGTTTATACCATTTCTAGTCGCAGGAAAACTCTGACCAAGCAGAGAAAAGTCTGGATGAGTCCAACAGTGATTTGACTGAACTGATCAAGAGGCGCCTGGAGAGTGTAGCCAGCACGGGAAGCTCTGCCAGCTCTGGGTTTATTGAAGATAAGAGTTACAGCGATTCAGAAGATGATGAAGAAGGTAAAAGAAACCTCCTTCATGCCAGGTCTTTTATTGTAAAGGTTTCTGTTATTTGGCTCGTACCACCCACAGTCCCACACTTTACAAGCCTGTGCACAGCTTGGCTTGTCCCTGAAATCACAAATCCTTTCTCCTGCCTGTGCCCTGCTCCAGCTTTCTCACAAAAGGAGATTTGCAATGATGTGTGCATATAAAAGCTGCTCCTGCTGTGTAAGAGGAGTAATAGCAGTATTTTACCAGATCAGAGGGGCCAGTCTGTCCCCAGACCCATCACTTGCTCACTATAAATAGTTTCCCTCACTTTTATCCGCAGATGTTGTTTTCCCTGTAGTTAAATGACATGATTAATGTCGGATGGACCTTTTTTAATCATCTGACCTTCTGCCTCTAGGTCAGTGGTTTCTAAACCAGAGCTGTAGTGGAGAACTCACGCAACAACACTCAGCTGCAGGGCTGGGCTCACCAGCGTGTGAGTGGCACCCATGCCTAAGAAGGGTGGAGCTGCTGCTGCAGTGTTTTGCTCTGTCTGTGATCTCTTGTAGATGCTGAGGATCTGTACAAGCGGCCCCTGACTTTGGAGGATCTGATCTGCTACAGCTTCCAAGTGGCTAAAGGCATGGAGTTTCTCGCCTCCCGAAAAGTGAGCTCACTAGAACGTCAGGGCTGACCTTTCACAGAACCATGAGTATCTGATAAGAGGAAATCCAAATACACTCTTACACCTTCTGCTTTTATATTAAAGTGTTGGAGATCACATTCCTCTGGTGGTTAAGCAATAGGTAGCACTGAAGGAGTTGTGAAGGAATATCCATCATGTTCTTGGCTGCAAGGACTGGCATCTGTACCATGAGAGTTTAGATAGAAGGAGTGTGTACGGATCCTAAGACAATTCATGGAACTGTCTCATAAATAAATGCAGAAAAGGCTTCTCATACAGATCCTTCTGGTATGGCCAACAAAGGAACTACTGAAAAACGAAGAGAGAGTAGCCAGCTATTTATTTAGCTTTGTCAGCAGTGTTGGAGCCTTTTGGATACAAAAAGAAATACATTTGTAGCCAGAGGGGTGCCGGCTTTTCAAGTAGATTTAATGCAATACACAGGCCAAAGTATGCACAACACTGAGCACTTGCACCTACTGCCCAGCTCCTAGAGCAGCAGAGGCAGAGCCACACATACATTCAAGGCACTGCATTTGCAAATGGACCTGTAGCTGCTGTTTGAGGGCTCCCAATTTTCCCCCAATTAGCTGGAGAATGGCCCTCCCTTTCGCTCACCATACTGTGAAGGTTATTTCACATAGAAAATGATCTCTGACACTTGGTTTGTCCCCTCAGGCACTGTCTCTTCTGCACATTACAGTATATTTCAGCACATTCCCACTGACAGTTTCCTTCTCTAACCTGTTCACACCAGAAGTTCATTTATCTTTCCATTCCAAGCATGTCTCATGCTTCCTGCTCTAGCAGAGGCTCCTTGTCCAGGCAGAGCCTCTGATCTCACGTGTCTTCATTCCTTTGCAGTGCATCCATCGGGATTTGGCAGCAAGGAACATCCTTCTTTCAGAGAACAACGTGGTTAAGATCTGTGACTTCGGGCTAGCCAGGGATATTTATAAAGACCCCGACTATGTGCGGAAAGGAGATGTAAGTGGAAGAAACCTGAAATGTTCTCCTTGGGGGTTTATTCCTCACGGGCTTGGGCAGATCAGCCACAACAGGTCTGGCAACACGTTGTGTCCTTTGCATTCCCAGGCCAGGCTTCCACTCAAATGGATGGCTCCAGAAGCTATTTTTGACAAAATCTACACAACGCAGAGTGACGTGTGGTCTTTTGGAGTGCTGCTCTGGGAAATATTTTCTCTAGGTAAGATGGTTTTAAAACCCATTTCCTCCCTTAACTTATGGCTCCATTGCCAAGAGAAGCTTTTAACAAAAGCTGATAACGTGGTGGTGTGTTTCTACTTCACTTGGTACAAGTGCACGGTGCAGATCAGGTGCAAAATACGGACACAGGACTGAGGTCAGTGAGAACCCCTCCTGGCAACACTAGTAAATACTGAGGAGGGGGAACAAAACGCAATCCAGACCCTGGACCCAACATCTGTAATAACTGAAAGCATCAGAGCACAGAGCTAACCAACAATCTGCTGCTCAGGAGTGAAATACTTCTGCGACAGCAATGAAGAAGATTCCCTGTCAAACCATATTTTGAAGCAGTCCAAACTGCTTCAGGAATCCACACAGCTCCATGGCTGCAGAGGATTACAACACTGCTAACACAGTGGCAGCCCCAGGAACACAAGGGAGCTTGCCCACATGACATTCTATCCCAGCTAATCTTCCCCACAAAATCTAAGTCAGATTGTCTAAGTAAGAACAATGTATTGGCAGCAGCAGCCGACAGCTTGATAGGAGAACCAGTGCTAGACTCTGTGTAAGTCATTCTGGCAGAGGGGGGGTAGAAGGTGCTCTTCTGGCCGTATCATTTACAAGCCAGAAGGAGTACTAATGGTATTCTGTATGCACTAGACGTTTCACCTCACAGTGCTGCTGGAAATCCCAGCCTCACTGAGATCTGGTTACTGTCCAGCAGATAAAGCCCTGAACCTGAGACACGCAGTCTTGCAGACAGTCGGACTTTGCTGCTCTCACATTTGCTTTGCAAAGTGGCAAGTGCTGTTTTCCTGAGGGAATTTAGGAATGTCAGCTCTGGCTTTCTAATCAGCACTTGAAGACAAAAGAAAACAAGCACCATTGTCAACGTCAGCTGATGAATTTTAAAGTGAACTCTCTAATCTTCTGCTATCTCTGATTCATAGATCAGTTGAAACTGAGCTCTAGATGCCAAGTCCAGATCTGGATGCAAAGTCTGGAGCTGTTTCTAGCCTAAACTTTATTTGGGGCTGGCTGCAAAGATCCCAACCTGATTTCAGTCCAAGTCTCTGATTTGGGCCATTCTCTAGTTCATATCAGCAAGCAAAAGAAGTTCACACTCAAATGGTTGACACAAGTGGCAGTTATGGCCTTCTCCAGCGTTCAGCCCTGTTTATTTAGAGTCCTGTTCTTTGGCTGCACCACCTCCATGGCTCTGTAACAGCATCACCTGCTGAGTGCCTTGGAACACCACAGAAGGATGAGGCTCCAGAAGCACGGGCAATGCCCCAGTTCCAATAGATTATTCCAGCAGATATATTACTATTAGTATGCAGAGATACACCCAGAGGGGACGGCCTGTCCATTGAGCATCTCCAAGGAACCAAATGAACTGAATACTGATGACAGCAAGGACCACTGCAGAGGGCAAACTGGTTGTATTACTCCCAAAGGTCCTGACAGGGCTTAACAGATGTGAACTTAGGGTCATTTGGCCTTTAATACTGATGACTAAAAATTAAAATTAAATTTTAATTAAATTTAATGCAATTTAATTTAAAAATTAAAATACAGTCACTTAAATTAATCTCTATTTTTAACTTTTAAAATGAAATTTATCTGGCTTAATTTTAGATAGTCTCTTTGCTTAATGGAGGTGCTTACTTGGAGCAATTGACTGTCCTCTTCTGAATACAGAGGAATCTACTACATTTCTCCACAGAGCCAGCCCCTGCCCTCACCATGACATAGATCCCAAACTACTTTCCTCAACCCATGGCACAGATTCAAAGCAGTCCTCTTGGCTAAGAGGGTTTTCATACAGCTCACCCAGGCATGCCTGTGGCTTGGCACTACTCATATCTGCAGCTCTCCTGATAAATATTTAATTAAGGATTTGTGTCACTGATTGAATTCTCTTACGTAAAAGCTTTACAGATCATTGGGAGCAAAGGGATGGAAGTTATTTGTCATTGCTGCAGGGTATGTTTGGGCTCCCATCTGCAAGTTCTGCTTTTTACTGGGTCCCACACACTTAGCACCCTCTAAAAAGGGAAAAAGGACTGACTAGCAAAATGCACTTTAGTTCAGCCATGGGTCCTTTCAGGGTCAGAAGATGAATGAAGCAGGACGGCTGCTTCCAGAAGGGCTGGAATAATGTACCCATTATGGCGATACACAGGGAAAACAGGACTTGAGAGACTGAATTTGCATTGAGCTTTGTGTTATTGAAATGGGCTGAGCAGAGCTCAGGTCAGGTAATGGCAGCAATGTTTAATACATCTTGAAATCACTTACATGGTGCATTACAGAGTGTCAGTGTCTCCTGCAATTTGAATGTGCACTGTGCACAAAGCAATCAGAGATAATTCTGTAAACAAGCACTGCCTGGTAGCAGAACATCACCATCTTATTATCCTCCTAAAATAAAACCAAGATCAAAAGAGTGCTACCATATCCAATGTGTGCCACAGCTTTTCCCTAAGGAAAATGTCATGGGTACACCTCACCACATTTTGGAGCCTCAGCATCCCAAATCCAAGTTATTAGGCTTATCACATAGTCCCTTTTGTCACAGTGTAACTCTGGGAAAGGGACACCACAGTTTTTATCCATCTACTTATTCAGAGAGATCCTGTGAGTTAACAGGAGCCTGCTTTGAGAACTTTGGCTAAGGGGTGATGCCATGTGAGCTGAACATTTGATTACCAGGGTATTACGATCATAATGACAGGTGAAATGCAAAACTAGGAAGGAAAATCAAGATATAAAACAGAAATGATGCTACTGACTATTTCCAACCTTCATAACTCCAGGAAACACTCTTAATACTGTCACCTGATACTTGCACTTCAAGGGAATGCCGATGTTCTGTGGCGAAGTGTCCCTGATCTGCTGTAGGGAGATGCTCTCTTAGGAGGTTGCCAGGATCTTGCTCCCCAGCGCACAGTTTTGCAGACTGAGTGGTCAGATTCACAGAGTAGAATAATTCTGGCACCAGCCACACTTTGGCACTCTCTTCACTGCTTTACTCCAACAGATTTCTGCTGTTCTTGTGCCCCCAAGTGCACAGCACAGGATGGTGTTTCCAAACAGGAGGGAAGAAATGCAGGAATTTTAAAGATGGTACCTCATACGTGGATTCCTCGAGGGCTGGATACAGATCCAGATTCCATTCAATCCCCAGTGTTAAGACTTGATTAAATTCTTTCCAAATTCACCATCCAGCCTCTAGGATGCCAAAATGCACAGATGTTGTACAAGAAAGATCACAACCTTCAATGCACACACGCATTTACACAAGTCATACCTCTGAAGACAACCATTCCCACCAGGAAGGGAAACAAGTCTCACTCCTTCACTTGATGACTGCTAGGCCAACTTATGGGCAAGTTTATAGAATACTCTCAATCCCTTTACAGCAGTCTACGTCTCAAAAGCAATTACAGTTGCTATGAACCATCCTCCCAGATTTCACACTAGCAATTGAGTGGCCCAAAAATGAGCAGCAGAAATCACTGATACATGCTGATGCCACTGGACTGGGAAACAGGGATAGTGCCATTCTGAAGCCTCCTCCTCATTTCTCCCCCCAGGTGCCTCACCATACCCTGGAGTGCAGATAGATGAGGACTTCTGTAGACGGCTCAAAGAAGGCACCCGGATGAGATCTCCAGAGTACTCCACTCCGGAAGTGTAAGAGCTCCTGGTTTTGTACTGAGAGCTGACACGTGTCACTTAAGTGTTACACAAGAGACTGTATTGAGGTGTGGAGGGGAAGGAGACCTCAGGAGATGACAGCTATGTATTTTGTTTTCAGTAAACGCTGTAGCTGTGCATGTCTTGGGTGTCCTGATACCACAGATGAATGCTAAAGACAGACCGAGACAGCTTGACCTTTGCTGATGAGATTAAAAGATCTCCCTGTGTCAGCTGCAGCTCATGAATCTCAGTTCAGGAGACTGCTGGGTTGGCCTTGATTTCCAATTGTATGACAGAAACTAGGCACCCATAACTATGACTTATTTCAGCAGTATCAATGGGGCCCAGAAGTCAAATCCTAATTTATGTGACATAAAAAGCCTACAGGCTCAGCTGAGACAGGACTATGGAAGGGAAAAGCATCCCACATGTGAACTAGAACAGAATCCCAACGTGGGGATTTGAACCTGCCTTAATCTAAAACAATGACCAAAATGAGCAAGAATGAAACAGTTTGGAAGCTAATACCTGTGGTTTTTATCTAGCTACCAGACAATGCTGGATTGTTGGCATGGAGTTCCCACTGAGAGACCTACTTTCACTGAGCTTGTGGAGCGCTTAGGAGACCTTCTGCAAGCCAATGTCCAGCAGGTACAGTGGTACAAACTGTTCCTCAACAAATGCCTACCTATGGGGAGGGAGGGGAAAGGGAAAGTATGTGAATTCCTGCGCACAAGTAAGGACTATGTTGAGCAGCAGTATTAGATCTGCCCTTATAGCAGGAAAATGGCTACTGGGATGAGTCAAGAAACCGTTAACTATTCAAAGGGGATTACAGTTCAAAACTAGATGTTTACCCATCCATAATAAGCAGAAACTTACAGTAATTAAAAAAAGGCTCAGTTGCCCCTTAGAGGAACAACAGGGCTTTATCTCACAAACAGTTTTAATTGCATTCCAGAGAAGTGAACTGCTGTGGTGGGCTGACCCGGGCTGGATGCCAGGCACCCACCAAGCTGCTCTATCGCTGCTGCTCTCAGCTGGACAGGGGAGAGGAAATAGAACAAAAGGCTCCTGGGCTGGGATAAGGACAGGGAGATCACCTGGCAATTACTATCATGGGCAAAACAGATTCAACTTGGGGAAATCAGCTTCATTTATTACTAATCAAATCAAAGCAGGATTATGAGAAAGAAAACCTTATCCTAAAACACCTTCCCCTTACCCCTTCCTGCTTCTCAGGCTCAATTTTACCCCTGATTTCCCTACCTCCTCCCCTGAGCACTGCAGGGGATGGGGAATGGGAATGGCTCCATCAGACATGGGGGAAGCTCCCAGCAGCTTGTCACAAGAACCACCTCTGTAGCCCCCCTGCTATCTAAACCTGGCCACACAAACCCGGTACAACTGCCAGTAGTTGGTCTGAACTTACTGTCTCATTTCCTGAGCCTATGTTCACCCGTGCTCTTCACAGCTTTAAAATGATGCAGTTTAAAGCTCAGAAAGTCAATTACAGAATTATTAAATTCATAGCAGTTCAATCAGTTGTTTTCTTCTTCAGTAAAACCACCCAGAGCCATTACGTAGCAATTTCATGTAAGAAGATATCAAAACACTCTCCTCCAGCTCCTGCCAGTTTGCAAACACGTTCAGTGAAGCTAAGTTGAAGAGGACTCAGTTTGCAATATGAGGAGCTTGTGAGTTTTCTCCTATAACCAAAGGAAATGAAAGAGACATAAAAATCCTGAGAAGGGAATAAGGACCTTCACTGCCTCTTAAAATACAGAAAAGAAAAAAATCAGGCACAGGCAAATTTGGACAAACAGGTTTTAGGACTTGAAGGGAGAGTAGTTTGTGAAGGTTACTGCAGGGGTGCAATGACAATGCAGAGCTTACCAAGATGTACAGCATCAATACCTTGTAAGGACAGGAAACTAAATCCCCTAAGGCTGCCATCTGAAGGACTAGCTCTTCCTAAACTGCAGCTCCTTGAGATGAACACAACCAAAAGGTGTACTCCAAAATCTGCTAGAGTCATATCAGCCACAGCGGTTTTGCAGGTTCGTGCTGCTCCCTCCCTTCTCCCAAACACAATGGATTTATGTGTCTCTGAGACTGGTCCCTTGGAATTCCCAAAGAATAGGGAACCGCAATGACAATATCATAGAATCACAGAATGGTTTGGGTTGGAATGGACTTCATTGTAAAGCTCTACAGAATACAGTAACCTTGTATATCTGAGATGCAGCACAAAATGACCTTTATCAGCTTCATGTTCTCTTATGTTATTAACTATACAGGATGGTAAAGACTATATCCCACTGAACATCACTTTGTGTCCTGACGGAGAATCTAACCCCAAAACCTGCCCTGTGGAAGAAAACTTGATCAACTGTGTTAATCGCTGGAGTGCAGTGGAAACTGGGTAAGGAAAGTATTCAGGGGTGGGAGGGAAGGAAGATTTCACAGAGGTGGGCCCTGGTTGTGGTCCTCTCTCAGTATGGCTGTTGTAAAGGAGCTAGGCAGCCAAATGCGGGAGGACATTGTTCCTTAGTTACAGGAGATGAAAAAAAGAAGCTGGGCTGCACTGGGGTGTTAACTGAGCTACTCACTGGTGCAGCATCTGCTCAGGTTTCATGCTGACCCCCCCGCTCTCTTGCTTTCAGTTACAACAGCAAGAAGCGACCACTGAGTGTGAAGACGTTTGATGAGGTGCCAGTGGAAAAGGAGAAAGTGATGCATGAGGTGAGTGAGGTGACTGCATCCTTCTGAACTGGGTTCACAGATCACTTCTCACCAGCACCACAAGCACTTATTAGAGCTTTTGAAATCTGTTTGGTAAGAAAAGGCCACACATCAAGCAGAAGATTAAGCCTGAGCACCTCACAAGTAGGTCTGTGTGACAACAAAAAGGGACCTGCATTTAGCTTAATAAATAAAGAGAAGCTCATCCATGATGACCTGGCTTTGATTGGGCTAAGGGGCTTTATATTACATATTTCAATTGTTTTTTCCACCATAAGAAAACGACAGCTCATTGAAATGGAGCCTTTGGAAGGAAATGTGTCCAGAACACATTCTGGCTGCCTGAGACAGCCAATCACTTGGTGCTGGTGAGGGTGTTCAGTTCTGGACAGCCAAAACCAAGACTCAAGCTTCTGTCCACTTAATTCACGTAAAGGGCTTTTCCTCACCCTAAGTGAATGCATTTATTGCTAGTTCAATGGCACTGGAAGGTGAGAGCATGGTGAAACATTTCATTTTCATTCCAGTGGAAAACAGAAGCTTGTTTTGTTACAGAATGATGGTTCTGCTTTTGGCTTCCTTCAGAATTACAGGTTCCAAGGGTGGGAGATGGCAGATCAAAGTTTAAGGAGGAGGCATAAAGAGGAAAAGGGCAAGCATCAGATGGGTAGGAGAGAAGGATGTATGCAGGTTACAGAAACAAGCTGGTCTGTCCCCTCTGCTCCAGCTAAGCCATTCCTCAGTCCAGCTCTCTTGGGAAGGACCAAACCTCCGTATTTCATGTCCTTGACAAATACAGTGCACTTCTCACCTGTTCTCCTGTTACCATGCACCATTATTCCCTAGTATTTTGCCAGATGTAATTCCTGTGCCTTTATCAGTGCATCTTAGGGATTAGAAGGCTTAGAATTTGCTCTGGCTCCTGCAGCTTTGCACTTGCAGGATAAAAATCTGTCCCTCTGAATCACACAAAGACGTTTACTAGATAGATCTGGCATCAGTAAGAGATAACTGCTGCCAGCATGAGCACTACTTTCCTAAATGCTTCCTGTTTGTTCCATTTTAAAGTAAGTCCTAATACATTAAGAGATCAGAAATAAATGTGGTATTTCAATGAGGATCTTCTAAAGCAAAATGATGGTGTGATCTGCTTTTGGACAAAGTAAGTGCACTTGGCTTACTAAAATTATCCTAAATATCAAGACATTAATGCTGGTGAGATCTTTATTCCAATTAGTTGCCCAGGAACTCTTTAAAGTGCTCCACCACCTCCCTGCAATTGTGCTGCTTAAATGGAGTCTCTGTTGATATTCTTGTAGCAATTCTTCTGTAAGCAAAATGCAAAGCAGCTGGAGTTTCGACAGCCCTAATCCATTTAGAACCTGACTTTATGCTTTGAAAACCAGTTTCTAGACCAAAGCATTTATAAAAAGGCTTTAGCTTTTTATTTATTGTTTTCTGGGACTGTTTTTTTTCTATTATATTATATAAATACTGATTATAATTTCGATCTGTTTGACTGGTAACATAAGACTAAATATTGAAGTCTTTTGCTTTCTTGGGCTTGACTGACAGGCAGACATGCAACTTTGCAGCATCACAGAGAATCACAGAATAGTCAGGGTTGGCAAGGACATTAAGCTGATTCAGCTCCAACCCCCTGCCACAGGCAGGGACACCTTCCACTAGAGCATGGTGTCCAACCTGGCCTTGAACACTGCCAGGGATGGGTCATTTAACAGTTCCCTGTGCTGGCACTTCACCACCCTCATAGTAAAGAACTTCTTCCTTATATCTACCCTGACCTTCCCCTGCCTAAGTCTGAACCCATCACCCCTTGTGCACAAAATGTTTCAAACGCATCACCCCTTGTGCACAAAATGTTTCAAACGCAAAGGAACCCCCCAGAACTTCTAATGTTTTTAAATCACTTAGAACAAGGGCTGTGCATGTCTGGGAACCTGTGGAGCACTCAGCACAGTGACAGCTTGATCTTAATTGCAACCTGGAGACTCTGCTTTAAGTGGAGCTGAATCACAGCCTCAGCTCTAAACCAAACCAAGACAGTTTCGTTGGACATCTCATAAAAAAAGCCATAAGCAAGTCCAGTGTGCTTTCTAGGGTACAGATCTTTGCAGAACACTTGAATTTACCTGAATGATACTGAACTGCCACTTCTTTAACATTTCAATGTTTCTAATAGTGTATTTATAGTGTTTTTCTGAGAGGAGCCAGCATTACTGGATGCACCCTTTATGAATTCCTGTCTATTCACATATCAACTTTCCTACCTTGATGGTATCCACATGTCATGCTTGATATCAATTTCAAGTTCGAAAATGTCAAATTATTTTGTGACATGTTCATTTTAAAGGGTGCTCTTTCAAAATGCAGATCAAAAACTTTATCATCACAAAACCAAGGCAGATGTTCTCAGGCTAAGCAGCAGCATTAACAGGAAAAGCTGGATAAGAACTGAGCACATAGATGCTCAATAGAGAATAATCTGAAGAATGGGCTTAATGTCATATACCAGTGAGACATCTCTATGTGCTAAACTCTTTACTGTACAGCACAGAATTGAGAGTTTTGATGTGAACATTTGCCCTCTGGGTTGCTAGCTGGAAGCTTGTGATCACACAGAACAGCTGGTAGCTCTTACATCAGTAAGCAGTGTCAGTATCCAACACAAAGCAAAACATCTACAGACAGCCACCTTGCTGGCAGTAAAGAGAGAGACAGCGATCCCCAACATCTACAGCCCACAGTGAAGAAGTTGGATCCTCCTGCCCTTGCTGTCTGCTCTGCAGCTGCAGACAGTTGTATAAGGTCAAACTCTACCAACCTGCCTAAAAGCAGCAGCATCGCTTCCCTTCTCTACTGAATTTAATGTGTTCGGTCTGACTCTTCTCCCACAGAACCGTTTCTAACATAAAAGCCTCTGTGCTGTCACTATCCCTTGGGGCTCTGCTGATGTTCTCTTCCTTTTGCCCCTCAGGAGTCAGACAGTGGGATGGTGTTGACGTCAGACGAGATAAAAAGCCCGAAGAGGCTGCAAATCCGTTCCTGGCCCTACGGGATCATGGCTCTAGCGTGAGTACTTTGGGTTACTTCTTTTGAAGACAGTTTCCTATTCAGGAAAATGCTTCTTTGTTTCTGATGCTGAGTTCAGGAGTTTTCCCTGTAATCTGTTGGTGAGATTTCTGTTAGTTTCCTCTGTATTAAATTTGGTGATCTTTCCATCCAGAGTTTGTTCTACATCATGTCACCATTTTTTACATTGAAGGAAATGATAGATGAGAAAAAGTTAGTGCAATTTCTGCAGAGTATGGGAGACTTCAATGAGAATGCACAGCCAGAACCAAAGAGAACTTCAGAAGGGATAACACCCTCACTCAGAGAGAAAAGCAACATTCAAGGAGTTCGCAGCATCTTTTCAGGCCTTAAACCCACAAACTCCTGGATGTTTGAAGGCAGGAGAGAAACAGAAAGTGAGAAAGGGAAAAGGTTACCTAAGGAAGGACAGAGAGCCTGACAACACTACCAGGGAGGATTCGAATGCTACAGATTCCGTAGGGTAGGACCGTGACCTCAAGAATAACATTGCTCAGCAGTAGCTCTGCTGCAGCACTGTCCCAGTGTTGTACCTGTCAGGGGATTAGCAGAGATTCGGACATGGTTCCATAGTTTTATCCTGTGCACATGCTGAGGATTTCTGCCCAGCGCCGTGCATTGCTATGGAGACCAAATGGCACCAGCTCTAAGAAAAGGAGCTCGAATGTCAGAACTGCATTACAGTGACACTTCACCTGGACCGATTCACCTCTCAATCCGCATGATGGCATGTGGACACAAACCTACCACAGACACACATACACACAGCATCCCAACAGGATTTATCCTCCTAACAATTTCTGTCAGTCACCTCTGACTGCTGTCTCCCCACTGCATCTCTCCCGTTTGGATAAACAGTTTGCAGAGGAAGGTTCTCTCTTCCCATTCCAGGCTTTCTGCTGAAAATCAACCTTCAGGCAGATGTAGAAACACAGGAATTCTCTAACAGTTTGTTTCTTCGAGACTTCCAGGAAAACCTCCTGCACTGCTCTCAGTCCACTGGGATGAACGTGCAGTACCACGGCTCAGCTGGCTCAGAGCATCCCTGCCTGACCCACACGCCTGGGGCTCTCCCAGTTACAGGCCACACTTCCACAGGGATTCCATTCATTGCAAGAGACTTGATACATTCTGTGCCAGCCACACCATGAAGGACCATCTTAACAGAGCTCTGCTAGAAAAGCAAAGCCTGCAGCAAGTGGGGTTTGTTATCTCCTTATTCCCAGGATCTCAAGTCCCACTGAACAGACAGAGGTGGGCTTTTTCTTGGCCACAGCCTTCAGTGAGTGGTTCAGGCCCAGCTGAGATAGCTATCTGATCAACAGCTTTTTTCCTTTTCAATCTTACAGACTATCATTGGCCCAAATAATACTTTTAATGTAGTGGCAGAGCATCCTGATGCCCTCCCTCTTGGGAACATGACACCCCTTGGCACTCATGCACTGCTAACTTTCACAAACAAGCCTCAAAAGCCTATAGAATAGTCCAGGAGAGGTCAGAAGGGAGTGCTGGTTTTATAGGGGAGATAAAGTCACCCTTGTTAATTGTGTATCTCTACCAAAAACATTTACCCTGGATCCTTTTCAAACAGCCTTTCTTTCCTAAAACAAAACAGTTCAAAGCTTAGCATGTTTTCTAAAGCAGGGTGACTGCATTTACGATTTCTGCCCAAACCCTTGCTGTTTATTTATCTTGCATTCATTTCTCTGTGGAGTTTAAAATTCGCCAACACTACACCACTGTCAGAGTGTCAGTGTCAAGAGTTTAGTGAAGATGAATTTGATACTCTGGGCCTGGCACCACTGTTGCACTGGACTATTTCTGAGCTTTAAGCATTTTATACTGCTGAAAGTCACAACAATTGCTGTAGTGAGAGACAGAAAGATTGACTGGGATAATGACACTGGAGTCAGCATTCAGGGAAGCACATTCAACTCAGAGGGGATTTAATGATGGGATGACTCTGGTGTCAGGTCACATCTCAGAATATTAACAGAGTACTGCCAAGCACTGCCTTAAAGTGCTCCCGGAGACTCTATAATCAAGTTACTGCTCAAGATTATAATAGGTTTGGTATCAGCTCAGTTGTCCTCCCTCCCTCCTTCTCCCTTCTCCCCCCCAAAGCAATTATGCTAAGCTGCTCTGAAATAACGTCCCCAGTTCTGGCCAAGTCCCATGGCACCAGCTGACAGGCTCAGCTGATACGCTCTGGGCAGTGAATGCTGCATCCAGACCCCATCACTGCCAAATCCAAAGCCAAAGTCAGTAATGCTGGAATAAACTGATTTTGCTCAGGAGCACCAGGCATTCGTGCCCAGTGCAAGGTACCCAACAGAAACATGTTTGCTCCCCAGCAGGAGTCAGTTACAGAAGGTGTTAGTTCTGTGATGAACATGTTGAGTGTGCGCATGTACTTACCCTTGTGTCACGTAGCACCTTGCACTATGACCTTACTTGAGCTCTCCGAAATAGAACTTTGAATGAGTAACTACTCAGGAGTTATGTAAGCCACTTCTCGGATTATACTATATGCTTAGAGTGGCAAGGACTACCAGGAGAGTGTGAAAGGCTGCGGTCCCCAGCCTCGTTTAATGGCAATGCTTTTCATCTCCTGAGGCAGTGAAGGGACAGGTGACCCACTCTGCTCCATGCCAGGGGACACACACTTACTGAGTGACTGGCTTTGGTCTGTTGGAACTTTATGTTAGCTGAACTCTGCATTAGAAGTGTTTCAAAACAGTGAATTCTTCACCCCAACCCCCTGAGCTCTCTGTGCCAGCAGACTACTGATGCACTGATACTGCCTGGGAGGAAGCCAGGATTTAATTCCCACAGCACAGCACCCCATCTAAAACATATTAGAGCAAACTGTGAATCAGTCATAACTATCAGGAGGAAAAATATTTCTTTCATTGTAGACAAATTTAAAAATATTCATCATCTTACTCTGTGCCTCATTAAACACCTATGAAAGCTGCAGCAAAGCCCTGGAGCTCCTACATGTTATTAGGAGCAGACAAACCGCTCCACTTGGCAATGCTCAGCCCAATTCTTCATTTTTCCCTAAACAGAGCCTCTGAACAAGGCTTGAAATTCTATGTGGAACCACAGAATTGGTGATAGAATTGGTTTCTGTTGGTCATTAAAGCTGGACAACATTCTGTTGGACATTAAAGCTCATCCAGTTCATTGGGATGAGGGACATCCCCATCGAAGGGACACCTTCCACTAGAGCAGGTTGCTCCAAGCCACATCCAACCTGGCCCTAAACGTTTCCAGGGATGGGGCAAGTGTGGACGCAGTTCTGTGCTTGTTTTTCCTCTTGAGGGCATCTTACTGCAAAGCAGTAAGAGTTGCTCCACAGCACTGGGAATAAATGCTACACTTGGCACTCTAGTCCCTCACTGTATGGGTGATTTTCTTACAGTGATCTCTCTTATCCCACATTCCTCTTCAAGTCACTGACCCTGAGATTCAGGCTAATAGAAACTGGCTCCCTCTCACATAAAATCAACAGCTCCAGTAACAATTTCCCAGCTCTCGGTGGTTTTCTACCTCTAACCAAAACTCCTGGCTCATACAGTAGGATGAAGAAGTCTCATTAGGTCATTTGGGCCTTCCAGCTATCACAGGATTATCCTGCGGTATCTTCTAACCAGCTCTGACACCTCTCCAGAGAACTTAAAAAAGACTGAAAGATTACTTAATATTCAGGCTAAAATTCTCATCATCTAGTTTAATTCCTTGACTTTTCAGCTTCATCTGACATAGCACAGTAAAAATGGGAACTGTTAACAGCCCTCACTACCCACAGTACCACACTGAACCACACTTGTTCTAGCTGGTGTCCAACACCTCCTAACTATGTTGTGTCCCCACACAGACACAAACACAGTGGCAGTGTTCAGATTCTCATTTGTCCCTTTATCCTGCCCCAAACATACATATTCTTGCAAGGACAAATGAGTTTTCAGGTAGATGGTTGTCCAAAATACGACCAGTTTGGGTCAGTGAGAAGCTGAATGTCACAGTACTCATGTGCCTGATGTTCTGTATTGAGCCGTGCAGAGAACATCAACAGTCGCTTGTATTCTCTGTGGGACTGGGCTGAGAAACTCGTGGTTATGAGCAGATTTATCAAAACTGAACATCTCCTTTATCACCTCCTGCAGATGCAGTACTCTCAAGTCAGGCAGAGGCAAATCAGTGAGGGAATACCTTTTGGGGTAGTGGAGAAACACTGAAGCAAGCCATGTCCAGCTTTTAATGAAATTAGTTAATTACACAACCACTACGAACTTCTGGAGCTGCACAATTGTGTGATTAATCACATCTAATGCCCTCAGTCAGAGAGTGTTTATCAGTGGGGTTCAGGGAGAATTCCTATCTCTTATATGGGTGGTACAATTGGCTCAGAGCATAGGGGCTTGCTTTGCTCAGGAGCACCAAGTGCTGGCCGCCAGCGGAGGCCAGGCTGGTGCCTGACTCAGTGTGGCAGTGTCAAGGTAGCAAATGAGATTTCAAGGACAGGCAGAAAAGGGATGCTGCAGTCTCATTTTCCAATATACACTCCAAGCATATACACATTTCTCTGTTGCTGAGCATGAATAGAATAGACTGAAGTACCAGTAATACAGAGCATTGAAGGGAAAAATGCAAGGACCCCTGCATAGCTTTAATTTAGGAATGCATTTAGATGAAAGGAATAGTTCTGGCAGTTAACTGCATTTTGTCTGCCCTGAGATAGCTAATGACAAAACTTGCTTCTGACCTAACTCATCAACTTTCTGTCTTTAAAGCAAATATTAGATGTCAGCATTTAAGAATCCTCCTTCAAACACCAGCCTGATTTCAGGGATAGGCAGTTATTCCCAGATAACCAGTCCTCTGACATACAGCAGCAGAGACCTAACAGGAACACTTGCTGGGAGTCTAGATGGATCTGAACATTTCCCATTGTGGGGCCAACCTAAACCCTAACATCATTTCTCCTTCCCCAGCACTCTGAGATATGCAGGCTGGGGGCCAAGTTAAACAGATATTTTCAAGCTCCTCAGGCTCCACTAACAACTTTCATACCTGGCAAAGGAGAAGCCAGAGCATCCATGGAATTGTCTGACACGAGTCAATAGAACTGAGCAACAAAAATACATAAATAAACAGTGAATCAAAGCTGTGGTTCATTTGCTCGTGCCAGGGAAGAATTTATCTACAGAGAATGTGTGTGTGTATAGAAAGGGAGAGCTGCCAAATGTACAGTGTACAGAAGTTTCCACTCCCATTTTTCTCTGGATGAAGAGGGAGAGTTTAAATGCTGAAAGCAAAGCAGAATGTGCCACATTTGATGAAGTTCTCTTCCCCTTCCTCCAACTGCTGTATCTGTCTCTTAGCTATCGTTTGGTTTTCTGGCGCAGGAACTGGCTTTGCTTTCTTTCTGAAGCACCACACTCTGAATCCACCATCAAGTGTTGGGGAATTAAGCACTGCAGCAGTACAAATAAAATCCGTGTAATGAGTTATACAATTATCTGATGAAGTGCTGATTGTTCAGATTAGGTTGGGGTCATTAGAACTTGTATGAAATACACATAAAGAGCCTGATTTTAAACTCTCCCAGGCACACCATAAGTCAATGAACTGAGACATGAGCTCTGCCACCATCAGCCCTTAAGTGAGGCTGGTTCCAAAGAGATGCTTGTTTAAGGGTCCTGAGCAAAGTGGAGAAGCTCAAAAGCCATTCTCACATTGGGATCCTTGAGAACCAGCCTTAAACTATCCACATCTCTTCCAATGAATTCCTCTGATGGAAGAAACCAGGCTTAACGGAACAGGACTTTTATGCAGTCTATGACAGAAAGTACCTTTTTGTCTCCACAACACTTGCTGCTCCTCGAGGTCACCTTCTAATACAAATCCCTTCCAGGCTTCTCCTACTTTTAACATTGAGGTTGCTCCATGTCATGGAAGTTGCTTCTCTCCCACTGCCTTCATCACCTATAATAAGGGAAGACAGCAGAAAATGAAAGCTGGCTCTGTAACAGCATCAGTCACAGGCCAGCAGTTGGGATGCTGGAAAGTGCTACCCTCTGCTACCGTACTGCTTGGCGGTGTTAAACGGATAGAGGATATAACAGTGATTTTGCCCTACCCTGCAAGAGAGTGTTTAACACACTCTTGCTTTCGGTATCATTTTAAATTAGAGTCTGTCATAGATGATTTCATCCTTTATTATACTTAAAGAAAAGTCATAACCTTCAGTTCTGCTTTCAGAAAAGTCAAATTTCTACTGACCTGTGTCAGAACAATGACAGAGAATATCACTGTAAGTACTGGACAGGTGCATTTGTATCTAAGATACGTATGTAGTGCACTGAAAAGTGTAAGCTAAACAGAGAGGGCAACAGGATTCCTGGATTTACTCTTAAATCTACTTTTACAACATTGAGTTTTTTGAATTACCTAATTCAGCTCCCTTATTCACCTGCAAAATGTCACTGTCTTACAGGATGCTGCAAAGGTAACTTGAAATGCTTTATATATTTATTTTTAACAATAATTTTGACCATGTATTACACAGAGACAAAACCCTATGGAGACAGGGTCCACATATCTACTGTTTGTTCTCAACAGGAGGAGAGCTGTTAGCAGGAGCAAAGAATCCGTTTTATCTGACCATGAGGCTGTCAAATACCAGTCAGCAGTGCAGGTAGAAGAGGACACCATGGACTTCACACTGGAAGACTCTGTTCTCCTCCCTATGGATCCAAACCTGGAATGCCACAGCCCACCTCCAGATTACAATTCTGTGGTTCACTACTCGGCCCCTCCAGTGTAACCAGCCCACCTCAGGGCGTCTTGCTCTTCACTCGTATTGGATTCTTTCATGCCTCCATGCCTGCATAGAGATGCTGGGTAAAACCAGGAGGGAAATCTGACAAGACAATGGTTCATATGCTTCTTCTGGCACATCTCTGATGTGAAGAGAAACATTTTAAGAGCATCTTCTTTCCTATCTTCAAAGGCCTATTGCAACATATGCAGTAAATTAACATTCTATCAGAATCATAAGAGGAGCTGTAACCCAGAACCGCTTCTGCTCCTTCCCGCCCTAGCTGGGACTGCTCACTGGCATCTGCACATTTACAAGTTCCTTCATTAACATTTTACTCCATAAGAGTCACTAAGAGTCATGTCAAGCCTGAGTGAAAACCAGGCTCATCCTCCTGGTCCTGCACACTTTCTGCAGGGACTGTTTAGTATGATGGTGTAAAGGATCAAAGGAAAACAACAGCCAGGTTTGGGAGAAAATCCAGACCTGAAGCATCATCCTTGACTTGGGATCTCAGCTTCTGGAAATGTTACTGAAATATTTTGAAATCCCAAATATTTTGGTTACAATTCATGATTTAACGATTTCCATTGCTTATAGGATGCATACCTGAAAATTCTATGGCACTGAGAAAGCAGACAGCACCCATGTATCAAGGAGGCTGGTCTTTTGGGCCACCAGGGAATACAGTGGGCTTAAATCTGATTCCCTGTGTTTTCTCCTTGTTCAAACAGCAATTTACTTAGCATACATGCAAGAGGGCACCTTGATGGAGATGCATGTGTAATGATTGCAAGGCAAAATCACTGCCTTAAGAAAGAACCTTCTTAAGCTGAAATAGACAGAATTTTCCAGTGCACATGCATGTGTCTGTGTGAATGTGCATTATCATAAATGCACAGACGCCCTTGGCACCAGCAGGACAGCAGCATTTTTATTTCCTTTCTGCTCACACACTATTTACTAAAAAACCAAATTAAACTTACAAAAGAGGGATTTCCTTTGGATTCTGTGGCACATCCCAACAGTGCCACCCTGGGAATGCTAGCCCATGCTAAACTGGAAGCCTTGGTCCCACGCAGACCCCATGCGTACTCACAACTACTTCAAAAATGAGCAGATAACCCTTGGCATTTAAACCACAACACAAGCAAAGCTGACTTCAGAAGTCGAGGAAGTGAAGAAGTTTCTAGGTTGCAAGCAAAGATGAAAGAGATGCTCATCGACAGTCATGGCTATAACCTTCTAAGCCATAAACCCAGACCAAGAAATGACTCTGTACAGTTTCTTCCAAGGTCTTTGCAGCCTTTTGCTTTTCTTCTTATATTTGACACTGTTTTGACTTCTTCAGAGAAAAAGAATTTTCCTTCATTATTCCAAACTACAGGAAAAAAACACCCAACATTTGCAAAACAATTCTATTCCCTCGGCAAAGAGAACACTTCTGGATGATGGGTTACAGTTGGCTACACTGAAGTAAACACAAACAAGCCTCAGGTATTATCAAGGGGGGAAGCAAATCTTCAAACCCCATTCCATTTTAACTGTGAACACTACAGCATCTGAAGTAGAGGTCCTTGGACACTGCACTTCCCCTGCTCCTTACCTTCAGATCTGATGTATTAAGGAAGTCACTTGCTGTAACTCACTTGTTCGTAGTGGACCTGCTCTGTACTTGCTTTATGGCCATTTTTGCACTTCTTTGTATTTCAGTACCTATGTATTAGTAGAACTGGTTGTGTAACAGAAGAAACTACTGGGAAGGAATTCATGTGATGAGCCCCACTGAGCTCACTGGATCAGTTTTTCATCAAGCAGGAACTGAATTATCTATAGCTCTGATCAAAGAATCAATCACTTCCTTTGGGAATAATTTATTCATATGGCAAAAAGCAAAGAGGTGCAGTCAGTTTGTCTGGCTCTATTGGTAATGACAGCAGTGTGAGAGCGTTTGTTATTGTGCCTTCTTCTGCAGGAGAAGAAAATGAGAACGTCTAAAAACCTTCACTTACAAACTTTAAACTAAGTACATACAGGGAAAAACCCTGCAAGTATGCTCTATGTTTGCAAAAGGAATGGGAAACACTGCTGGGTGAATGGTCTGCTTCTGAGACCTTAAGAGTAAGAGTCATCTCCCCACTTCACCAAGGATGGATGGCAGATGCTTCTCCAAGACCAGAAGAACACGGAGCATACTTCCTGATTGGGACCCAAGCAGATGCAGTCAGGGCCCCTTCTGCCTCTCAGCAGCATCTATCAGCAGGCTGAGAGATGACATGAAAACAGAGCTCAAGGGCTCAGGTTTAACATGCTAATGGCATTGGCAGCCCCCTGAACACTCAGGGCTCCTCTGCAGTGGCAAAATCACCTTGAGCTGTATCAATGGCCATTTCTTCAGAGAGCAAAGACACCCCTGAACCCACCACAGTGGCCTTTGGGTGCTCTGGAGATGGCCAATGACTGATGTTTGGGAAGCTCTGTTTCCAATGTTTATTTTGAGTGGAAGATTTTTTCCTCTCCTTATAGTAAATGCAACAAGCAAAAGTATTGCCTGAAAAGTATTATTGAACATATGTCTTCTAGTTTATTTACTAATATTTTGTTTGTCCTTTTCTCTCCTCCCTTAATTTAATTATGGTTCTTTTCTTACAATGATGTATATAGCTTACCCAGTAGAAACAAATATAGTGATTCATTTATATAGTAAAATTTGTAACATTTTAGCCAAAAGAGATACTCAGACCTAACAGAGTTAAGTATTGTTACTAAACATTTCACTAATGCTTGCAGGCCAGGCGCCAGTTTACAGTACCTACTAGTGCCATTTTATAGCCGTTCTCCCCTTGGCTGTGAGTATCTCCAGCTCTCACTTACTTTCCACATTAGTTTCAGTTAGGAAACAGGGATCTGGAGGAATCTGGCAGGTTTATCTCATTCCTGGAAGTGTCACCATGCAGCTCATGGTAAGGGTGAGGAGGTTCCACTGCCTCTCTTCTAGCTGGTGTACTGGCCAGAGAAGGGGCAGGTCATTTAAATGATGTGATGTTTATTGTTATTGCAGACTTCTCAGGGATTCTTACTCCACTCCTGCTTTATCTAACCTGAGCTCAGTGCTGCCTGGCATTAACACGTACCTTTGTTGTCTTAAATGGCGCCTACTCCTACTGGTTTTATCCTCGTGTAACCCCAGAGAACTGGGGCAGAGGAACTCGGAGCTCACACAAATGTGCTGTCTCCTTTCCAGCAACCCCCTGCCACGTAGGTGTCCAAGGGTAAGTGCCTTCACCTGTATGGTATTGCTCAGGCTGGCGTTTTTTGAAGTTTCCTACTGCCTCTTTTCTCTGCTCTTCATCTGTTTCTTGATATTTGTTCTTCACAGTCCCTCTGGATTCCCTCCCTCTGCCTTTAAAGTAAGATCAGGTGTAGGACTCACTTCAGCCTTCTCTTTCCTGTATATTCTGTGCTTGCAGAGGCTGAACTAGTTAATCTAGAGGAAGCTTTTTTCACAAGGAAAAGCAGTTGATGTAGGTTTGTCTGGAATCTCTCTGTACCCTTCCCTGAATGAGAGAAGCTTTTTAATCTATTAATTTTTCAGTAGTGGTATCTGGAGCAAAACCAAAGGTTGGTGACTGATTGCGTTAATCTTATCTATCTCCTAGTCCTTTCTTAGTGAGGTTCTTCCAGGTTATCCTCCCAGGAAAGGGCTCTTAACCAGGATGCTGCCCCCAAACCATCTACTCAGGGTATCAAGGAAGGTCAGAGAAAAATCTAAAGTCTGAGTAATAGTCTCAAACAACCACTGATTGTTGAAGATGGATACCTTTTGGTCTGCCTGCAGCCATAAATTTCTCTGCTGAAAAGGTCCCACTAATCCAAACCCTACTCCTCAGTTGACCTGCTTGGCAAAGGCCCAGGATAACCAGAGCATCCAGGCGCTTCTCTGCTTGTATTTATATTCTCATATATGTAGGAATGTTTGCAAGCCTGTAACTAGCCAGTCATCAGTTTATCACTTATCTTCTCAATGATCCTTCATGTTGAGCATTGGCAGTGCCCTATTCTGTCCTACCTGCTTTACACATTTGGTCTGGCTCTTTGAGGATGTGGTTTCAGGTCAATGTTCTCTGGCTCCCACCAGCACCAACTGGACAACACTGGGAAATGTGTGCAGGGGAACATCACTAGCAAGTAACTACACAAGGTTAAGGCATTACCGGGTTTTCCTGAACGCAGGAGGCAGACAGGATCAGGATCACACTCAGAGATCAGCCTGCAATTTTTCTCTTACCATAAAGTGAAAATACAAAAGGTAGCAATAACTTGTTTGCCCCTCCCTGCACACAGTAATGGCCAAACCCTGAGAATCATTTTCCTGGTTGTATACTACATCAAAAAGATACAGAATTTTGCCAAAGAATGACACCAGCACCATCTTACACAAGTAAACTGCAGAGAGGGCTCCGGGTTCAACCCTGTCAGAAGTCAGTTGCTGTGTAAGTGACTATGTAAGTATTGAGTCCAAGTCCTGGCTTCTTTGTTTGACGTATGTTGTTTCAAACTATGCAATCACAGAAAAGAAAACTTGCTGGCCTGGGTCATTTGGTCCCCAAGCAAATACAATGCCATAGGGCCATGGTTACAGGAAGAGTAGTGTGGCATGCGCTGAGTAGTGTCCCCTTGTCCTGCCCAGCAATCCTGTGCCACAAGAGCCAGCACATCCTCATTAATTCATATTCCCTTAGAGCTTGAGTTGTCACAGCAGTTAATGAAAACTGCAAAAACTCAGTAACCTGGGACTTGAGGAAAATAAACTAAGGGTCATGTAATACCCAAAACACTAAGGAATGTCTGTCTGCCATGTTCCTGTCTGTCTGAAGAATGTATGCACTGAAAACAACGCTTTCTTATGTAGTCAAAAAGTGTACTGTATCTATTAACCAAAAAAATAAAAAGAATCTATATTTATACAGCCCAGGGCTCCTTTGTGTCATCTCTTGGCTTGAAAAGTGTTGTCCTTGAAGCAGAATATAAATAAATAATGCAACAGTTTTGAGAGATTTTTACAAGGCAAAGATCTCATTAATACCTATAGGGGTTCAAAGCCTGGGCCATAACCTGCCCCAGAGTCATTGCTCAAAGGGATCCAACCACTGCATTTGATTTAAAGACTCAAACATCTCAGAAAATGAGGGGGTGATTTGCTGGAGCTATCCCCAAACAGCCCACAAAACACAGACTGGTGTCTGGGTACATCCAAAATGCACAAATGGGACCGACAGAAAACAGAAACAGAATTCTGCATTCTAAAAATCACTCACATTCACCAAAGTACCGACGTCTCTGACGATAATTTGCAGAACACAGAATCCCAGACTGGTTTGGGTTGAAGGGACCTTAAGCTCACTCAGCTCCAACCCCTGCCACGGGCAGGGACACCTTCCACCAGAGCAGGCTGCTCCAAGCCCCTGTGTCCAACCTGGCCTTGAGCACTGCCAGGGATGGGGCAGCCACAGCTTCTCTGGGCACCCTGTGCCAGCGCCTCAGCACCCTCACAGAGAAGAGCTTCTGCCTAAGAACTCATCTCAATCTCCCCTCTGGCAGGTTAAAGCCATTCCCATGTCCTGTCTTTTGGGCCCTACAGGCCCAAAGGCCCTCTACACATGACAGCATTTGATGATTGTTAAGATTCAAAACTCCAGAAACCATGTTTCATTTAATTTAGCACAACATTCCAAAAAGAACACAAATAAGGATTTCCCAATACACAGCCATGATGATGTTATTGATTCTCACTTGAATAACTCCACACTGTTGAAATACAGAATATTCCATGCTCTGATTTTGTAGTTAAAGTCTAACATTGAGGTATTATTGGGAAAATATCATCTCCCACCAATAGCCAAGTGCAGCTAGGATGCCATTCTCCTGACCAGCTGGCTCATCTTTCTGACATACTGTTCCCCATTCCTCTGCATTTTGGAGGCACAACAGGTAACTACTATCAGAAAAGAATATGAGATCTTTGCAGATTTTTACAGTCTAACAAATACTAGTTTCTACTTATTGCTCAAAATATATACTGTTATCAGAGGGAAAAAAGTGTGTTGGAGGTTTAGAGCCATTCTTCCATTAGCACAGCCTTAAAAGTTAGCTGTCTGTGTATTTTGCAAGTCACATTCAAAACTATGAGGCACTCAAATCACTTCAAACATTTTAGTTTCTCTTCATTCCCTGCTCCAAACAGTCCTAGAAATAAGTGCCTAAATTATACATGTCATTTGAAATGCAGCGATCTCCTTTCATCCACATAATGAGCAAGAACATTCTTCTCTGTAAACTATAAAATGCTTTAGTTACTTATGTAAGGCATGAGTCATTGCACGCGCGGCAACAGAGAGCCTTCTTCGCGCAGAAACTCATGTAGTAAATGGTGGAAGGAAAATATACAAAATTAACTGATTTGCTTTTAGCACAAACTGTGAATTATTAATCACACACAGCTTGAGCTACGCTTGTGGCAAGCACTCTGTCATGGAAAAGAATTTGGGGGAAAAAAGTGCAACATTAGGAATCAAGAAATGTAAGTTTTCTCTTAGTTCTTGGCAAGGGTATGTGGCTTCTCTGCCCCTTCCTTTTGGTGTATCAGGTGTATGACGTAAAAGGTATCTGTTTTTACAGCAGCAGTGTGTAGACATGCAAGACCAAAAAATCTCAGTTTAAACTATTGGAACTTGGTGGTTTGAGGTGATAAAAGTCCAAGAAAACAGGGACTAAGAAGAGACAGATTTAGGAGTAAAAAACCAGATGTTGCAGTGGCCACATTAAAAAGCTGATTTCCAGCCATGTCCTTTTTCCTTCCTCCCATAAGAGGAGTTCACTTAGGAGGGTTTGTGAAGTGCAAAGGCTTTGAAAAGAGCGGAAAATAGTGTCAATTTTACACCCTTTGTGCACAGTGAGGCCTCAAAACCTGCGCAGTAACCCCTGACTTTCCCACGATCTCAGTGCAGTGAGGACAGTTAGGATGAGTGGCCTGATGAATGAGCATTCATTAACACTTAGAGAGAATGAACGATTCTGTTTAAACTACTTCCTTCAGCAGGGACATAGGAAACAATGCAGGAAATCATATTTCTGGTGGTTCACTTCATCCTTCCTCATCCACACTGATGCACCAAGCCAGACCAGTCTGCTCCTTTCCACATCACAGAGACAGGGAACACTTACTCCATACCTGCGCAAACCACAAGGGCAGAGTAACGTGGCCTCTGTATATTCCTGTTCCATAGTTCTTTAAGTGGCCTTTAAGACAGGGCTGTTGCTCCCAGGAAGTGATAGGACTGAAGGGTATTTTAGAATATAAGCTATCACAGTACCAAATGCCAAATGTCAATGAAATTCATGAGGAGAACCTTCCATCTTCCTCCTGTGCACTTGTCATTGCTGATACTTGCAAATCAAGCAGGAATTTTACTTCCTCCAGGTTACACTGGGGAAGGAGGACCATGCATCTCTCAGTAAGACAATTCTCTTTGCCTGAGTCAGATCTGATAAGAGTGCTTCTCCTTTTGCCACATATTCTTCTTTTCCCAATCATTTGTAATGTGTAAGAGCTGTTCTCTTTTGCCTTTCTTTCTTCCACTATAACACTGCTAAAGAACAATCAAACCTGGCAGCAGGTAAGACCAGAGAGACCAACAGCATAATGAAACCCCTGTTTTCCTGCAGAGCTAAAAAAAAGGTGAGGCCTTCCACTGTGGGTGCGCAGGGTTAGCATCACTTGTTAAAGCTGGGACTGCACACTTGGTGGTCCTCAGGGCCAGCAGAACAAACCTGGGCATCTCTGGACACTCTACTTGGAGTAGCAGTTGCTATTTTGAAGCTCGACCATTGTCACAGTGAATTTATCAATCCCCCAAAGGTTAAATTGCTTTTCATAACTATGCATTTAAAAAAAAGCAAGAGCAAACCCACAAAAACAAAACCCCAAGAACTTTGTTCTTTCCTGGAAGAGTTTTGACCTTTTATTCACAGATATTTTTCAAATCCTGCCTTCCACTGTTTATGCCCCCAGCTAGAATGTCACAAGCCATCTTAGCATAGAGCACAACTAGAAACAAGCAGGGGAAAGGCAAGGACAGCAGGTGGAAGGGAGTGAGAACCCTGAATGTGGTGGATCAAGGTAATGGGCTTCCTTAATCACATCTACTAAGCATCTGGGATGTACAAAATTACTGTCCTCTCTTCCCCCAAAGCTCCTGAAACAAGCCACAAACCACCCTCATGATACAACGTCAAGACAGAAGCCAGATATGACTTTATAACCCCATGACTGAAGCCAAAATGTTATCTCCCCAAGCACTGAAACAGTCAGATCAAAATCTGAACATCACAACTGATTTCTTCTATCTGATAGATTGTTCCTGAACTTCAAACTGTGCTGGAGGTTCCATCAGTAATTCCTCCTATTGTCCTGATGACTCATGAATGGATCAGGCCATTGCACTGACACCTATTGACTCAGCATCCCTCCCCTGCTGAGTGAGATCCGTCTGTGTTGATGCAACACTCTCTTGCCTTAAGGCTAACCTTTGTGAGATCCCAGGTGCCTTCAGGATTTTGTAATAAATGGGACATGCCAACAGATTGCAATGAAAACCTGAAGCTGCCCTCATCTTCGTTCTTTCCCTTGATACCATTATTTCCTTCCTGAAAGAAAAAGCTGGGAAGTGAGAAGAAAATATGTGCTCTTCTAATGATGCCAAGGCCAATGTTGGGGCTGGCCATGATGCATGGCTGCTCTCTGGTTTGGGAGTAAAGGACCTGCTTCTTACTGGTGCCAGGTTCTGCAGTGCTGCATCAAACTTCCTTAAGGGAACACCCACTCAGACACAGATCATCAGTTTTTCACTCTGTGTCTCCAATAGCCAACACACAGTTCAGTCAAGGGAAGAAAGAACACCCCCAGTTGATAAAGACAAAAGTAGATTCCAGAAGCACACAAGATTTTACATGTTCAGAGTACAGCCAGAATCTCCTCCAGACTTCAGCAAGCCACAGCTCTTACAGTGAAAGATGTGATGTAACCCTACCCTAAACCTGCTGACTAATGCCTCCTCCAAAACTTATCCCAAGGTGGTACAACCAACGATGATCTACTTCCTAACACTTCAGTTAGTATTCAGGTGCCAGGGGCTTTTTTCATTTAAGCAAGACTAAAGCCCATCTTTTTTTACTGTTTTAGCTTCATTCAATAAAGAGTATTTTTAATAGGCTTAGATACTGTGTAGTCTGTAAATAAACGGAGAAATGGAACAGAGTATGCAAACCCTGTTCATGCTTCCTATTGCAATGTGATGTAATGGGAAAAGACCTGAAAAGAGAAAGTAAGTACTTGAGGTAGCTGGAAAATCTACGCAGAGGCAGAAGAATCTTGGTACTGAGACACTAATAACTTGCTTGCATCAAGGATTTAGTGAATACCCCAACACCTACTAGGCTGAGCTGCACTAATACCTGCATTAGTGCACAGTCACATCTCTTAATCCTCTCAGGGACAATGTGCCCTTCAGATCACTTCATTTCTGTTTCTGTGCACAGTGCTCAGCAGCAGTGCTACAGGAGGGATGTCATCAGAAGTGAACCACCAGAAACATCTCCCATAATTTCATCAGATGAATATTCCCTTCTGGTTAGGTCCTGCTTTTCCATTAGCAGGACCTGATGGCCAAGGATAGTGAGAAGTGCTCGAAGAGCAGTTCACAAGAGCACATGCATGAACAGAACCAGAGCAATATTCCTGTTGGACTGTGGGATTTTGTTGCTAACTCCTTTAAATGACATATAAACAATGTTCTCATGCATGTGCCCATTCACACTGAGTGCAACAAGAAACAGGGGAAGATTAGACAGTCTTTTACAAGGTAAGTACTATTTCTTCTGTTTTCCAACATATAACATGTAAATATTCTTGTCTGGATAATGAATAACCAAGTTTTGCGTTGTTCTGTGGAATATTCTTCTCCCAAAACCTGAACATCCCACCACAGCATGCCACTACCAAGACAAAATAATTAAGAAAGGTTTAAGGGGTATATATAAAGCTCTGTAAGGGATGGACCCTATTATCCCCCAAGTAAATAGTATCGCCGTTATGTAGCATAACATCGTAACAAAGAAGTTTAAAATCCATCTCTGCCTGACTGTATTTTGTATACTCAAATAATGGAAGAGCAAGTACCTGATGGTAGTATCTGAGCAATACCCATGGAGGGTATTGCTCCAAAAAAGTGAATACAAACCTAGTTTTGCGGTTATTTCTGCCTTTCAAACTGCCAGCACATGGAAAAGGCAAGCTGAGGTTGGTGTCTCTTTGATCTCTTTGCTAGTGTTGTTACCGGTTCTGGGAGATCACCACATGGCCAGGATCAAAACTGGAGGAAGACTAAAGACATCAAAACAAAGCACACCGTTAGTCCATTTCATTACTCCATATTCAGGGTTTAGGAAATTCAAACCCAATGACCATGGAGGGAGGATACTTGATTGGCTTTAAAGACAAAAGCCACAAATCTTTCTGTAAGCACAGTATAAGTTATGTCAAAATATGTGAAAAATGTCCAGCAAAGGACAGTGCAAACCCCAAGAGGGATTCAAGACCCTCCCGTTGGTTTTGAACCCTTCAATGGCAGCCTGAAATCTGGGAAGAAGTACTGCACAGGCTGCCTTTCATGGGAGCTTATTTGCTGGTGTTTATGTTCCCACACTGCTGATACCATCTCACCATTCCCAGTCACCCCGTTTGGGTTGGGTTAGGTCTTAGATGCTGGTCCAGAGGGATCAGACATATTTTTGGTTGTTCCTAATAGCTAAAAGATTCTCTCCTCATTTGTGCTGGTATTTTAAGCAAGTAAACTATGTGTAATACACAAACACCACAAAATAAATCCAAATCCAGGCACAGAAAAGTTTAGGAGATTGGAAAAGACATAGACCAAGGGCAATCCATCCCTGGCAAGGGTGGCCTTTGGAACAGGTGTAAAACAACCTTCCAAGACAGTCACTTCTGACGTGCGAGGAAGTTGAAACACCTGAGAGCCTCCATGAAAGCACTGAACCACCAAAAAACTTTCAGTCTAAAAGAGCCCCAAGTTGCAGGGCCAGAAGGTGAAATCACACCTGAGCGGTGCTGCTGTTCCAAAGCAGGACAGCAGGACAAAGAGCCCATCCACGTCCCCATCTGCCCTCTTTTTTCTGAGGCTGAAACAGACTATGAGGAGGCGTCCTGGGTTCAGCAGTAGCAGTCATTTTTCTCCTTCTTAGTAACTGGTGCAGTGCTGTGGTTTTGACTTTCAGCCTGGGAACAGCGCTGATAACACCGATGGTTTCAGTTGCTGCTCAGT
>JANRGW010029446.1:0-21208 GCA_024733675.1 Psilopsiagon aymara
TGTCCCTCCATCCCATGTCCAAAGCCCCTCTCCAGGTTTCCTGCAGCCCCTTCAGGCACTGGAGCTGCTCTGAGCTCCCCCCTTCAGGAGCCTTCTCCTCTCCAGGCTGCCCCCAGCTCTCATCCTGGCTCCAGAGCAGAGCTGCTCCAGCCCTGCAGCATCTCCGTGGCCTCCTCTGGGCTCGCTCCAACAGCTCCACATCCCTCTTGTGCCTGCTGTGTGCCGGGATCGCAGTCACCCATCCCTGTTCCAGCAGCAGGGACCAGATTCCTTTCAGTCCAACTCACACACACAAATGCAGCAGCCAAACCCTCGGCGTGGGCTTCTCTTTCCTCCCTGCCCTCCCCTTCCCCTGCCACGGGACAGCACAGCGACCTCCTGGTCCCACTGAGCATCCATGCCTACACTGAGCGCCTGCACCGCTCATGGGCTTCATGCTGCCAGCCCGAAGGGGCCGGACATAGAGTCTCCATGGCCACAGCATCCCCGGTTCAAGGGATGCTCCCCGAGAGCGCGGAACAGAACCTCACACCGACACCCACAAACTTTAAAACTTTTATTCAACAATTTACATCACTTATTGTCTGTCTTAACGTAGTCGATCTACACAAATTTCTGGGTTTTCTGGTTTTCTTTTCCTGACAAAATAATAAAATTTGGATAAATTTTGAAGACCTGTTGGTGCAGAATAAACAAAATTCCAGGTATTTTTTTTTTCTTTTTTCTTTTTTTACTTTTTTTTCTTTTTCTTTTTTAAACATTTAGTGTGAAGTATGACATCATTGGTAAAGATAACATCATGCCATTACAGCTCATGGACATTACCTATCCTTACAGTCCGTGATATCGCCCATTCCAGCGCAAAGGGCTGCGCCAGACACAGCTACAGCAGGAATTCCACTAACTCTTCCAGCCACCCTCTCACCACCGGGAAAACGCCAACGCTTTTCCAGCTGGGCACACAAGAGTGCATTAACCTCATCAGGAATAACCAAGGAAGGGAGAAGGAAACACAAACCATCGTTACAGACTCGTGTGGTCGCACACAACCGAGAGGGGCTGTGCCACTCTGAGGGTCAGAAGCAACTCAGCACAACCCCTTCGTGGTGAATACACAAGGAAACAGAAGGAAATGAGAACTCGTGGATGGGGGAGGCAGGAGGAGACAGGCGAAGCGCGCGGTTGTGTTTCGCATCGCCCTTAACACTGAAATATTCAGGGGAGGGGGACAGAAGGGGTACCTGTCCCCCCAGTAAACAAGTTGAGGACCTCCAGAGCGAGCCTGAAGGTGTGGAAGTACACGTGTGTGATGGTAGATAGAAAAGCAGCCCTGTTCGGTATGAAAGAAAGCTGTCAAGTTAGTACAAATCGCTGCCACGGCGAAGGGAAGAGGAGGAGGAAGCGGTCAGGGTCCTTCTCCCGGCACAAAATCCCGCCTCTCCTGCACGAAGGCTCTGGGATAAGCAGTATCCTGGCTAAGCAACGCATTTCCAAAGGTGATACCTGCAACCCAATGCACCCAACTCGTGAAAACCAACCCCAAATCAAGCTCTGAGACCAAAGCGAGCTCACCCTCCGCTCCAGGGACCACAGTGAGGAAGCCTTTCCCCCACCTCACAGTGGGAATACACAACAGTAGGGTCAATTCTCTCATTAGAAGCCTCCCACAGCTCCATCTCCATCCCCTCCTCAAAGCTGTGTGCTCCCCGTCCCCATCCCAGCCGCGCACCCGGCGGGTACCACTCTCAACAAGAGGAATAAAGGGGCACGCGTTCATGCGACACGAGGAGCGTACCTGAACCACAGGGCAGCAGCACCCCGCTCCCTCGATCCAAGCACTAAAGCAGGCTCTTTAAAATAAAAAAATAATATATATATATATTTATATAGCTATACAGAGACAGAGAAAGCCAAGGAGAGGGGAGAGGCTACTCAAAAGAATCAAGAAGCGCCAGTTTTCTGCTAGAGCTGTCAGCAAAGAACTGTCACCTTACATCAGACCCTGCAGAGCGGTGAAGAGAATGCAGGCAATGACAGCACAGGAATGCGAAAGAGGGCAGATAAGTCACTTCTGGTAATGAGACACAAATTAAACTTTCAAAACATGTGCATAGCTTTATTCATCTGCTTCAAACTAACCTCATCACGGAGCCTCGGCGAAGCCCCAGTGTGCAAAATGCATCTCTAGAAAGTAATGCAAGCAAGCTTTTCACATTTACAGTGGCAGGAGCACAGAAAGACTGGGACAGGAACCACACGTTGGGGTGAGCTGGGAGAGAGATGAAGGAACAAGGAATTGCACAGCTTCATATTCAGAGTCACTGACTGCAAACAGAAGCGTTCCTATTTTGTTAACTTCAAGCAAGGCGTGGTTTAATTCTGCTTTACAACAAAAAATGTAAGAGAAAACCCCCACAGTAACAAGAACCACAACCTGGAAGGGAATAAACCCCCGGATAATGGGATCCCCGGTGCTGCAGAGCCCTAACTCCAGTGCAAAGCCACCTGCAGACCATCACTGGCCCTTGCTTTGCAGGCAAAGCACTGCAATGCTTGTGTTTGACCACAGAACAGCAAAGCAGCCTCTCTTTCTCTGCCCCCTCCAAAGTCACAGGTGCCACCCCACAGGACATCACCCCCAAACCATAAGCTGGGCTCTATGCAGGCTCGAGCCCAATGCTTCAATCCGAGAGGTCATTGGGACGTAAGGAACCCTCGGATGCGCACAGGGCTCAGCCGCCCCAGCAGCTCGCACACCGCCACCAGCTCCCTTCAGAAAGAAAAAGCACACGTGCAAGGCACATTTAGTCAGATGGACACACACGAACACGTGTGTAAAACAGCAAATGCTGACCAAAAAGAACTAATGGATGCTGAATAAACTAAATTAAAGAGGCAGAGAGTTCTAGCCTATGCATTGATATACTATTTTCCAGGCAGCTGTAATCCCCAAGCGTTTTTCCTACACGACTTTAGACCTTCCTCATTCTTTCCTCACTTTAGGGGTTACTATTTTTCCTAAAGGATCTTCTATAAATAGTCAAGTACATTCCTTTTTTCCCTCTCCAATGAACTCCTCCTGCAGGGCCGCATCCCCCTGCAGTGATCCAGGTCTGACCCATTAAGACAAGAAGTTCCGAACCTGCTCGTGGCCCGTGTTAGCACCTCAATGGGGCAAGACCTCCCTCACACCTCAGCCATCAGGTTTTGGCTGGTTAGAGGGCCTTTTTCCTTGGAAAACAACCCAATTTCAGGCACCAACCATTCTGCAGCACCCAGAGAAGGAGCCTGTGACTGGAACGCTGAGGGTGCAGGCGGGAAAGAGGCCCTACAATCTTTAATACTGCTGGTTAACTTCACATTGAGATAAAGCCTTAAAAAGATCTTTTTGCAGAGATGAGCAATTTCCTTCCATAAAGAGATTCAATTAGAAAACAGAAGTACTGAAACCAGAGACAAGACATGGATTGAGATTCTTCTACCTCACAAGTTCCTTGGGCCTCTTTCCCGCATCACCAGCCAGGCAGGAAGGAGAAGTTGAAGACCACAGGGATTTGCACTACCCTTTCCAATAGCAGCTTGAAAAAAGGAAGGAGAGAAAAAGCAACAACAACAAAAGGCAAATGCACAGTGTTCTCTCAAGTTAAGAGTTCTCCTTTGCTTGCGTTTGCATAGAAGTTCCCATAGATCAGCACCAAAGTCAGGTAGACCCTTCTCCTGGACCCCGCTCCTACACTACCCGCAGTTAGTGGCTGTGTTACATCAGGGTTTAACTACTCGCAGAGGAACAATATGGTCATGTAAAAGAAAAACAACAAAAGTGCATCACACATTCTTGATTTTCAGGGTTACTTATAGCAGTAGCAGCATTAATCCAAGACAATGAACAGTTGTAGAGTCGTTCTTAAATGCAGCAACACTTAATGAAATGTCTTCAAGGAAGGTCTCAAGAGGGTCTTTCTCAAAAGGATAAAATGAAAATGAGACTATTCGATAGACACACAAAGGAGATAAACATTAAAGACACCATCTTATTTACATTAACAAAAAAAGAACCCAAACAACATTCTTGTTAAAATATCTTTACAACACCTAAGCAAAAAAATAGGTCTTTTAAGAATAAAGCAGAAACTCCTAAAGCGTATCCATTTTTGGAACCCTTATTTAGCACCTGAGGAAAGACCGTATGGAAAGCAGACAGGTTATTTTTTGTTGGTTTTGTGTGTTTTGTAAGAAAACTCTTAAGTTGTGTGCTCATGTTCGCAGCACACAAGTATCATACCACAGACAGAAATGAACTATTTGTTTTTCTCCTTTTAAAAGATACTCTACTCATCAATAAGGCTGTAGAAAAGGGATACCGCTATCTTACAACATGGCTTTAGAGCGCTGGACACGTTAGATGATGCTTTCTGATTAACAGTCAAGATGAACACAGCTCAGCATCCCCTGGTGAAAGCAAGGGGATGGCTTTTGCTCCTGTCCAGGGACAGCAAGCAGTGTGCCAAGAGGGTCTCACATACTCAACACAAGGCCATCGTGGAGCTCTCTGCTGCCTCCCTACACGTCTGCTTCCAAGGCTCTGGAGCAGGACGCAAGGAAGCAGCCTTACCCTGTGGCGTAATACATCCTGTACAAACATCTAAAGCTCTGTGATCTCTGGAAGGCAGCCTAGACCGAGATCTGCTCTTTCACACCAGACCAGGATCCTGCTTCTCATGGACAAAATGCTCTCGTGGTGCCCAAAGCCAGAACGACTCTGGCTCCTCCAGCCCCAGCCCTCCTCCTGCTTTATGCACTGGTGTGAACCGTGTAGCAGCTTTAAATAAGGTGTAGCCTCGTTCTCCCCCCTCCTGACCTCAACCATCTCCCTTGTAAACAGTCTCTGTAAGGAAGAGAAATCACTAAGGACGTACATACAGAAAAGTCTTCTAGGGATGAGACTCCTGAAAGCTTTGGACACCACAGCAACTTACTGAAGATGCTGGACCAAAACTGAACACACAGGAAAACCACCTGTGAAACACATCTGTGAATGCCATAGCTGCCAGACGTCCCGAGGTCACCCACTGGCTGGAAAGGATGCAATGGTGCTACAGCAGCTCTCTCTTGAGGGTGAAAAGCACCAATTACCCAGAACTAAGAGGATGACTTCCATCTCTCCTTTTTGCTGTCGATTCAGCTAAGCTGGTTCACCCCATTGCCCACCCCCACGCTGTCTCACGACCTAAGGAGAACTGGGGTTCTCTTCAATGTTTCAAACAAGTTCACAGCATCTACAAAAGGCAAACAGCGGGGTTTGTCCCAGCTCATCACAGGGGGGTTGGACAAAATGACCTTTGAAGGTCCCTGCCAACCCAAAGTGTTCTGTGATTTATGGCTGAGGGAGGGTGATGGTTTGAAGCAGGTTAGTGCCAGAATCTATGCCCTGGAGCTACCCATGTTGCTAAGGAGATTTCCAACAACAAAAATAGGTGTCAGGGACAACCGATGACAAACTAAAACCAACCACCTACCAAGCCTTGAAAGTCATTGCATTGCCAATCCACCAGACAGGTGGAGCAGAAGGGAGCAGAGATGCTGAAGGTGCCCAAACCACCGTCACCAGAGACAGGAGCATGAAGCAGCTTCTAACCCATCACTTTGAGTGGACCAAACACTCCGTGATCCACCAGAGAGAAAGCAGATCCCATGCTGGATCTGGTACACACTCCACAAGACCCTGTACAAGAGACCCAACAGGACCCGCTGCAGAGGAACAGTGGGGAAAGCCCAGAGGAGGAAGAAGCCAGCCCTGCCCGTGAAGGAAGCCTTACCCCAACAGACAGCCTGGCAAGAGAACCGGAGGAAAGGGACTCAACAACAGGAACAGAAATGGGAAAGAAGCCTTAACCTGAATTAGTATCTTCATAGCTAATAAAAAAATAGGTCATGATCTCACCCTTAGTGCCACTTTCCAATACCACACATATTTAAAGGTTTTTGTTTTAAAACTTTACTCAGTGTAATGAAAACAATGGCACAAATAAATACACGCTCACTCTCCTACACGAGTAAGATGCTCGCACACGCAGCGCCAGCTCCTTGCCCACAGACACCCTTAGGTGCAGCCCTGGGAGAGGCTGAGCACCCCTTCCCGGGCTGTATTTGGTTTATGCTACAGTACTAATACTCTGAGTCAAACAAAAAAACAAAACATGAGACTTATCGGTAACACCTTAGCATTATTTCAATGTGCTAAATTAGTCACAGCTCCATTTCTTCTTTTTTTTTTCCTTTTTCTTTTTTTTTTTATAAGTTTACACAAAAATAATCAGAAAACAGATTAAATCTGAAGAGATTTTTAATAAGTGCTCAGTAAAGAATTGTGTGAGGACTTCAGGAGGACTGCAGACAGCGACAGGGCAAGTTACACCAAAGCACAAGGAAGTTTCTTCATGGTCCTGCCTGGCTCTAGGCAATACTCCATCCCCAAACACCACCTTTGCCAGTGAGCCGGACTTACAGGAGCTCAGAGAGAGGAATTCCTAACTGCTTAGCACTGAGCACATGCCATGGAGCTCATGAAAACAGACATTTGAAGAGAGGAGGGTCAGAAATACAGCAGAGTGTTTCTGGATGGGTCCCGGTGGCATGGAGCCACGCACAGCGAGGCAAAGCAGCAGGGATGAGCATGAGAGGAGAAATCACCCCAACCCATGGCCCGAACTGTGCTCAACGCTTGTTTAGAACATTAGCTGGACTAGGCCAACGTGAGCATCCTCAAATACTCAGCAAGACTGGGATCTTTCTAAAGGCGCAGGGTCAGATTCAGCAATGGGTTATTGCTGCTCAGCTTCTGCATCACAACAGCCAAGAGAGAAGATCTGGGGCAGGGGGGAACCAGGACAGCGCAGAGCCCAGGGGAAGCAAAGAAGGGTTTGGATTTGTCTTTTTTGTCTTTTTGTTTTTAATGGAACCCAGCCCTTAAGGCGACAAGTGACTACACAAGGCAAATAAATACACAGCAGAGCCTTAAAGCCAGTAAAACAAACTGGAAGCTTTGCCATTAGCCTTCACCCTGTTGAAAATAATCAAAACAAAAACCATCCCAAAACATTTCTTCCACCTTAATTTTCCCAATCCCACCATCCAGTTTGTTCAACACTTTAAAGCTCAGGAATGCCCCAGCTCTTCCACAGTGGAGCCGAAGGCAATTCCAACTTTTGGCAAGCAGTTGGGAGACTCAACAGAATTAGAGAGAGGAACGTTGAGGACTAGATGTGGGGCACATCTGTAAACATGTTATACATCTGAAAGTGACACACACCTGCAGAGGTGGTACAGTTTGTAGGTGAAATAGAAGTATTTGCGACTGGCCAACCACACATTTCTGAACCTGGACTGGTACAATACATGATCACTATATAGTATTACACTACAGTATTATACTATATAGTACTTTATACACAAAAATGGAGTAGGCAATCCATAATCAAACTTGTTAAATGAAGCGTGGCAAACAGCTAGCGATCTTACAGAAGGTACAGAAGAAGTTCCATTGTCCCACTGTGAGCCTAAGCATCTCGCTCAGGAACAATCGCATTAAAACAATAAACAATTAAAAAGCATGATACACATTCCTAGTTAACAGAAAAACAAGTGGCTATATCTAAGCACAAGGGGTAGGCAGAAGTTTTGGGCTTATCTGCTTCCTTAATGCCCCATAGGGTCCAGACGGATTTGCTGCTGACCCCGATACCCAGATGTATGTGAGCCACTAGTCGGCCACAAACACTCCACATTGGATACATGTGGAGCTTGGGTAGGTCAAAAAACCCAGTTTGACTTTATTTATAGCTCCCTCTTGCACTGGACCCTGTGAACTTTCCATCTTTAAGAACCAAAACCCCAGAGAAACTACCAAACCCCAAGCTGATTTGGATGCGCTACACAAGCTGCAATGGGACAGAGTGGGTTACACAGCTGGAGCTGCAGTCTGCTTTCTCTACCACTGCTATAGGAAGCGTTCCTTCCCTTGGGATTTATTGATTTACTTTTTTTTTTATTTTTTTTTTAAATTTTTAATTATTATTTTCATTCCTAAGTCCTCCATTTTTTTTGTAATAAAATAGATTTTTATGAAGAGATCACCATAAGCAGAGCCCGGAAATACACAGACTGCATTAAAATATAAAAGAGCTTTTCCAATGGGCAGGTGTGGCCATTGGAGTTCCATGGACAAATTGAAAAGGATTCAAATTCTTTTCTTTTTTTTTCCTTTTCTTTTTTTTTTTTTTCTTTTTTTTTTGATTTTTTTTTTTTTTTTAAGAGAAAAGAAATAATTGAAGAAAGGTGGAAGTTAGCAGAACTCAACTCCTCTTCAGTTTTCCAATAAAAATGGGAAAGAAACCCAGCACATTTAGTGTTAGGGAGACAGACAGAGCAAATATGAAGCACCTACAGTTGAAAGCAGAAGGTATTTTTTTTTTTGCTCCCAGTAATACAATGGCATTAACCTGTGGGAACAGTGGGTTTTTTGTTTTATTCCTTATTAAATGCCTAAACAGATTGCTTATTTTCGCACGTTGTCTTTGAAAATGAAAAGAACTCTTCAGTTGCAATAGTCCAACGTGTAACCGGAGCCAGGTCAACTGTGTGACTTCACCATGCATCCTAGAACTGCAGTATTACCCCCAGAAGAATGATGCTTTAAGATAATATTCCCAGCATCGGATTGCTGCTTTACTCCTGGCAAAACATGCGGATTATAATTCTCTGGATAAAAGAAACTGCAAACTTCAGAGGTGTTTCTCCAGCATTCAATGGGAAACAAAACAGAAAAAACACAACTAGGGGGAGGTGGAAGGGAAAGGGGAGATGAAGTATGGTGAATCATCCTGATTTCCCTGTGATTAGTGTGTCACTACAGTCACAGAACGAGAAACAGAAACCTTGTCAAGCGGAAATGCCTCTCCAGTGGGTGCTGTGGCCCATTGCAGACGACAGCAGGAACTTTAGAACCGGGCTTGTAAATTGAGTCTGTGTTAGTTAATCACTTGCATTCACTCCTTAACCAAAAAACCAAAACAAAAAAGGGGAAAAAAAAAAAAGAAAAAGAGGGGGAAAAAAAAAATCTATTCAGTACCGGAGATTAAATAATCACGTGTGTAGTCTCGTTGAAATAGATTTTCAGATTCCTTAAAGAAGTCTAATTACTTTCAGTTGCCATTTTTAAATAACTATATATATATTTGTATATATTATCCTGTGATTCTAGTTACGGTTCCTCTGCTGCACTGAAGATTTAGAAGGAGCATAAAAGCCTTTTGTCCCCCGCGAACAGCACAAATGCTGCAGAAAGGTTAGAACAGGCAGTCTCGTCTTGCTACCTTCATTGATCCGGGCGATCCATGGCTTCATCGTAAGTGATTATCCTTTTGGGATCTGGAAAGAGAGCACAATCCTAAGTCTCCCACAAGCTACTTTCAGGACCAATGGCTGAAGATACCCTAAAACTTACTCTTGGGTCTGACAGCCAGCACCAGAAGTAGAAAGCTGTTTCACACACTCATTAAATCTTAATTTGACACTAGTCCTACTGCTCTTTGAGACACTCCGCTGCTCTCTGGACACCCCAAAACTATGGCAAACCTTATTGTTCTGACTTTTAGCAATCCAAAACACAGGTAAACCCAGACTACAAAGAGCAGGCACCGAAGAACTAAACTCAGGCATCTCCAGACACCAAGACCATCCACTCTCATCACCCATCCCAGCAGACAGAGAACAGAGCAATTCAGCTTATTTATTCTTTCCAATAATCCTTACCTTGCTTCTGCAAATTCCAAACCAATTCCATTTCTGTGGAGGCAAAACGAGAAGACCATTGTTATTATGCAGATCAATGCTGTCACTGGAGACAACTCCAAATACACCTTCATTTTTCTGAGCATGGCACAACACTGAGGCTTTCAGACAATGCCAACCCCATCCACCCCAGCCCCAACTCAGCCCACAGGTTTGCATGAATGCGATGTGAATGATCCGGGAACAAAAGACTGTAATGAAGTCTTCAGGGTAAGATGGCAAAACTGAGCATCAGAAGTGTCATTGCCATTCTCTGCTCCTACACGTCACAAACTTTGGACTCCAACTTGCAGCCTCAACAAGCAGTCTGGAGAGATGGCTTCTGTGAGATCAGAACTCATGGACAAACACTGCTGCCAGTGCATCACCTGAGCACAAGGTGCGATGCCCAGGACACCCACGTCCCTGCTTGGCTGGCAGTTCTTTCCCTAATTTACCTCTACACACATTCATGGGCTAAAGACAAACCAACCCTCCCCAATTCTTGCTGAGAGCACATGTTCTTGTTTAGCTAAGAAGTAACAGTAAAGTTTAAATGTTCTTTTCACTCCCTTTAAGAATCAGAAGGTTCTTCCCCCCCCACACCAGTCCTATGGCAAGGTGGACAGGTCTTGGAGCAACCTGCTCTAATGGAAGGGGTGTTCGCCCATGGCAGACGGTTGGAACTGGATGAGCTTTAAGGTCCCTTCCAACACAAACCATCCTGTGATTCTATGATTCACCCTATGAAAATACCCCAAATTAAGTCACATCTTTAGAGATCCATTCAAAATAACTACATTTAGACACTCGCAAGTTGGAATTTTGTGAGCTGGAATGTTTATGAAGATACTAACAGGACCCTGCACCCAAGTTTGAGACATAAATACAGAAAAGGAGCATTTAGGAGGAACACAACCTGCAAGAAGAATCTTTCAAGTTCTCCCTTTTGCCAGAAAGGAGGGTGACAGGACCTTGGCAAGGGTTGGGAGCAGGGAACAGCAATGGATTATTGAGCTACACGGTATGTGAAGTAAAACACAAACCAAGGCAGTAAGCTAACCAGCATGGGAAAGAAGAAGAAAAACCCTACAGAAGTCACAGCCTCAGCACGATGAGTGCCACCTCCATCAATCACTTCCATGTTTGCACCCCTTCTCCAACCTTTCATCAGTTCTTTGTCCTCTACTATCCCAGGCCCGCTGGGGCAGGAAATTGCATGCACATAAATATTGCCAGCCCCCTCTGCACAATTAAGCCTTTTGTAAGGAAGCCCCTGACAAAATTGTACGAGATCCGTCATTTCTGTGTCAGGGTAACAACAGCCAGACTGCACCTCCATCAGGGGAACCCCAGTGCTTTGGGAATAGCAACAGGCCTCTACCACCCCCAGGGATGGATGTAAGCAATTCAGCAAGGGACTCCGTCATCTGCCAGATGCAGATTCCCCAGAAGTAAAATGAACCAGCTACTAAAATTACCTCCAGCGGAGCTCATTTTCCATTCAGTGATGTTAGATGCATCATTTCCTAACAACTAAAGGACATCACCTATTTTAAGAGCTTTCCCCAAAGGCAGGGCTCAGAAAACTACTCTCAAGTTGCTGGTTCCTCCACATTAGAGCAATGTTTGAGCATCGAATACAAGGCAGAGGCTGAAGCACTGCTCACTGCTGTATCTCCAGGCAAAAGATTATGCTTTCGTTTGCACTTCCATTTGGCCTTAATGCTGTGGGACACCAGAAGGTGGTGAACTGCTCGTATTAAGAAGATATGCCTGACAATCAGACAGACAGCGAGATAGTATCAACAAAACACCAAAAAAACCCCTTAAGTTGTCAAAATTCAGTTTTAAAGAAAACCCTATTGAATCAACACCCGAACTCCCCAACCCTTCCAGGCTTCAATCCTCCTTCTTCAGAAAGAGAGGTAGCAGAGAAGGTTTTGTAAATCACCCTGTGAAGCACACACACACAGACACATGGGCAGGGAGATGCTCAGCCTGACAGAGCTACAAACCCAAAGCCCATCAGAAAACTGGATGCGACATTGACTGCTACTGAGTATTGTCAAGGGCAGGAGCAAGGTCCTCCTCTGTACCTGGCCAGCAGCACATGGATACGGGAGAGCAGCACAGGTTCAGCACATTCAGCAACTGAAACAACTTCACAGAGGATAAAAATATGAAGTCTTTGGCTAACTGCAACACAGCACCAGGAGAAAAAGACTTCAACCTTAAGATGAAGTTCTGTGATTTTGCCTGTTTCACTCGGCAACAGAATGAATTTTCTTCCTGCCTGTGGACTGGTCACAGGCTGCAGTCACCTATGACTGTCACATGGTGCTGTGACAAGTACCAGGACCACTATAGCAGTGGTTAGACAGACCTCAGTTACTGGAACTGCTGCTTTCCAAAGCACAAGGTGGTCAAGACCACATCAACAGAGGCCACCATTCCCAATGCAGGACACGTGGCCAGCGAAATTGCATGCTTCCTTCTCAGACTCCATCCCAGCTGGAGAAAATGCCATCAACAAGGCCTTGCACAACCCAGCATCAAAGCCAGCCGTGCTCCAGCCAGGGGCAGAACTAGGTCACCTCCTGTGCCCCTTCCAACCTCATGTTTTCCAGGATGCTTCTACTGTTGGCCAACCTCTCCACAGCCCTCTGGGATCACGGTCTGCAGGAGCTGCCTGCAGCAGACAGCCCCGGCCGTATCCACCTAAGGAGCTCCAAGAAGAGGAACCACTTTTTCTGGGAAATATCACCAGAACAAAGGGTTGGTGGAGAAAGGCTTTGATGTGAGGAACAGACTAAAGGTGAATTGTGCTGAGATGACTCATAGGTCAATAAACTTTATAGCTGGACTGGTACGTAACCTTGGAGAGGAAAGAAAGAAGTCTCTCTCCAATAACTTGTTAAGACAGGCACTTTTACACACATTTACCTTGCTAGAGAGGCTGCCTCTGCAAACAGAAGTGTCTGCACAATACCATGTTCTTTGTTCTTACAAATCTAACATATAAAATGAGAATAGTCCCTAAACTGAAGTGCTAGAAAACAAATAATAAAGAGAGACCATCCTCATCTGGTTTTTCTAGCTAAAGGACACAATGAGTAAGTTATGAGATTGCCCCTGAAAGCAAAGACTGAAAGTTCAATGCTGTGGAGGCTTACCGCTGTACTGAATACACTGCAGCTCATCCTGACAACTGGAAACAGCAGAAACTTGAAGGACAACTAAATTAGCTTTTACCTCACAGCTCAGGCCACACAAGCAATAGACTGAGCTCTAACCCCTTCCCACCAAGGGGGATGGGAAGCCAAGGCACTTCCCCCCCGATGTAAAGGATGAGAATTGCTGAACTCACAGCTCTGCTATTTCTTCTGACCCAGTTCACCATTGCAGTGCACGCCACTCCTGGCTGGCCCACGCTGCCTTGCTCCATTTTCCATGCTGCTCTTCTGCTCCTTCACGCGAGCAGCGATGCTGGCGTGACCGAGATGGATCAAAGCAGCAGCACAGGCAGAAACTTGGGGGCAAGACAAAAGAGGAACACTCCTCAAGTTTCCTCTCCTCCACCTATGTGGTCTTTGCTACTGTGCAGCTGAACTGCAGATCTTTCTTGCTTTTTAGGTAAGGAAGCTACTGAGCTGCCCACTTAGGGTGTGCCACATAGAGGTTGGTGTTGGTGACAGCGTGGCCCAGAAGGCTGCAAATGCCCAAATATGAAATCCTGCAAAGTGTTGGCAATTTCTCTGGTATGAAATGGGTCATCCAGCTGTCCGTAAGAGGACGACTACAGCAATAAGAAGATACTGATTTCAACAGAAGTAAAGCCGCTGAGATACAATCAGTAGGCCCATCAGTGCTCAACTAGATCGGATCTACCTTGCTAATCAGGTATGTCACCCGTGAATGCTTCAAGGTACCAGCACAAATACCGAGTGGCACGTGCTGTCAACGGAGGCAGCCACACTGAAGGATCATGTTTTACAGTCAAGCAGATCAGATAAGCAGGGTAGTTCCGCCCTTTAAAAAGGAAGAAAAAGCAAGGCACGAAGCAGGGGCACAGAAGTAAACACACGAAAAGCACCCAAGAGAAGAAGAGGAGGGTGAATCTCAATTTAAATCTCCCCTCTATCAGTTTAAATCCATTCCCCCTTGTCCTATCCCTCCAGGCCCTTGTAAAAAGGGCCTCTCCACATTTCTTGTCAGCCCCTTTAGGTATTGGAAGGAAGCTGTGAAGCAGTTACAGCCTATCATGCCCCTTGCAATCACTGGACAACCATGCACAGGAAAACCTGCTTTGCTGGAACAAAGCCACTGAGTTAAGTTAGAGGCTTTCCCATGGCTTGTGTGCAGCCCAAGATGAAGATCCACACAACCTGATCACAGCTGCAGACACAAACAGCACAAAAGGAGGGCACGCTTGTGACAGACAGGCTGAGACACTGCAGCCACACACACGAGAGCCCATCTCTCACTGTAACACCCAGTGCTTCATCCTTGCACACAAGGAGCTCAGGGTAGGGAACACACGAGGACCCCACCAGTGCTCTATGCTCACCTCATCCTTTATCATCCCTGCAATCATTTATCTTTGTGTCCATAACCCCAGAGGCGGGGCAGATCTGAAGATCAAACTAGTGAGACTTTGCTCAAAAGCAAACAGATCGATCTGAAGAGGGAGAAGTTCACCCTCCTCTCGAAATCAAAACCAAACAACCTGAGGATCCAACTGCCCGTGCCACTCGAACACTGGCCCTGGCAAACCCACAGGGACCAGAAGGCAGCCTGTGAAAAATAAGCAAGTAAAATCCTTCCTTTGCCACTGCAGAGGAACTGCCTGGCCAGGAGCAGGACCTCAGGAAAACAGCCCAAGATAAAGGGAGAGAACGGTGTGGGAATTAAGCACTGCACTGCTGCCCTCTGAACACCCCAGCAGCAGCGTTTTCTGGACGTTCTGCAGGACTCTGGCTGCAGGGTCACCACAATGAAGAGGGGACAGCTATCTCCATCTGCATGGGGCAGAAGGCGGCACCATTCCTCCCTCTACCCCTTAATCCAACCCACCCCAACAGACTTGAATACACGCAGAAACACCCCAACATCACCACAGAAGAGAAACTAAGACCTGGACTGTTTCCTGCTTTGTACAGATACAGCAGTATCTGAAGCAGAATAAAACCCCAAGCTGCTTGGAGCACCCCTATCAGTGTGTTAATGGCAGTACTGATTAGAAACATCCATCATCTTTTACCCATAAGCAACACCTTGAAGCTGGCACAGGCACAGCAATGGATAGGCAGAGGAGGGGTGGGGCTGTTCCCCCAGGGCATCACAAGGGTGCTTGCTCTGGATGCTCACAGCAAGAGCATTCACATGCACAAGGATGGAAAGAGAAGAAAAAGAGCAATTTGAAGAGTGCTTTAGGTGTCCATTCTTGCCACTGAATGTAATTAATGCCTGTGTTTAGGAGAACTAAACACAGTCAGACTTTGAAGTTAACACCTCCTTAAGAGAGGACATGGGAAGGGAGTGTTCTTTATTTTCCTGTTGTTACCATTGTTTTACTGGGGTCTGTCTTTCACACCGCTAGTGAGAAAGGGAGAGCTGATGAGTCCCTGCAGCTGTACAGTTGCTTTTCTACAAGAAAGCTAACAAAAGGCTGACAAAGCCAAAGAAAAATGAACTTAAATGTTGGGAAAATTTGCAAACTCGAGAAAAGGATTGCCTAGGACAATGCTATGCTTCCTGGTACCCCCATTTTCTGATGGCAAACTGGGATTTAGGCTGCAGGCAGCCACAAGAAATGGGAACAGAAAGCTTGCTTTAATACTGGAACAGGCTGAGCACAGGGTAGAGGACCCAGATAAAAATCAATTGATGAATGCTGTTCTCAAGAATGCTAGAGCTTAAAACGTTAACATCGTGAGAGAGATGACCTGGAAAAAACACATTTGGAGTTATTATTTTTAAGTGACTGGGCTTGCTATTACTAAAGGAAGGCATCTGAGTGTCTGTCTGCTACACAAAGGGTTTGTAAACAGGTAATTTAAGAACTTAGCAGTAGGTCAAAACACAGCAGATTTGCCAACTCCAAGCAAATACCAGCCCCTCTGCAGAGGGAAGTGAGACATTATCCACCTATGTATGTGGAACAGTTGTATGTGGAACAGCAAACAAGAAATGTGTGATCACCTTTTTCCCTTCAGGGTAAGGGGATGGATGGATGCAGGGAGAGGAAAGAGGGTGAGCAGAAAAAATAGGAACTGCCTCTGTGTTGGCAGGACTGTGCCAAAAGGGAACTCACAACCAAGCTCCTGTTAAGACCGAGCCAAAACCAAAAGCCAAGAACTGCCACAACACCTTGCTGCAGCTGGGGCTGAAGCTGAAACCAAACACAAGCCAGCCACAGGCTTCCTTCTCTTCATTCCCAGTTTAAGGCATCTCTATCATGTTTGAGTCATTTCAGTCTCAAAAAAAAACCCCAACAAACAAAACAGGGAAAAAAAAAGGAGTTGGACTACAAAGGGCTCCATGAAAGCAGTAAAATCATCTGAAAGATTTGGCTTACAAAGACAATGAGAGAATTCAATCTGTACCTCCAGAAGAGTTGATAAGCAAAGGTTTGTCTTGCTGTTGCTCCAATATTCCAGAAGGGCAGGAGAAAAGAGGGGTGGGGGGATTTTGCTCAGGAAATTAGAATAAATCACACCATGAAAAGCTGTAGGAATAATTTCTCTTCCTTCAAAGCTGTGATTTCAGGGCCTGATCTGCCCAGGGGAGAAGCTGCAACACTTTGGTGGCAGAGGTGTGAGTAGAGACTATGAAGCCTTTCCAGTGACAAGAGTATCACCTGGTAAAGCTGGAACAGAGCTGGTGAACCTACACATTTAACTCCTTCCAATGCTGGCAGCTCGAGGAGGACCTGCTTCTTCCATGGGAATTAAAATGCAAACCACATTTGCTGTATCATCACTTACCCTTGTCCACAGAAAAGGGCAACAAGTCCCTCTGAACATTAACTAAACAACTGTTTGAACAACTTCCCCAAACCACTGCTGCTGTTAGAGATGTGCAAGCGAAAAGCTCATTTTTAAAGCAATCAACTGCTGCAAAGAACAGATCACGTTAGGATATTGCATTTAAAATAATAACGTAAAAAAAGAGAAAATGCCCTTAGGCAGCAAGCGAAGCCATTACCTTTAGTGTGATACATAATAGCAGCCCTCAGGTCAAAAGAACCCCAGCTATCTTTCCTTTCTAGGCCTCTCTGGTACCTCTGTTCTTTGGCAGAGGCTAGCAAATTGTTCGTGGGAGAGGCCAGAGGATTCTCTATTTCATAGTCTTTTGAAAGAAACACTAAAGCACCTTGGCTACCGGTGTCTGCCTTTTGTAGGTCACCTGTGTGATGCGACTCCAAAGCTAAGACACCACCCTCAACAGCAGTCCCAGGCTTAAGAACAGCACTAAGAATTTGAGGGCTAGTCCGTTTATCCAGCTCATAAGCCTTAGGAAACACAGGTTGTTCAGTTCCTGAGGGAATGATTTCAGCACACTGTGAAACCAAAGTGGCAGGATATTCCCCTTGAAATGTCACTTCCATTAACTGATTATCCGCAGATTTCCCCACACCAGTTTCGGGTCCAGCGCTGGGCTCGTTGATGAAAGACAAACCCCACTGATTCTGGAAAATATCTCCCAGGTTCTGCTGATTGGTCTGCGATGGGAAACTGACTTGGGCTGTACCCAGAAGCACAGTTTGCATATTTGAAGGGTAGATAAAAAGGCCAGATTTCTTTTGTTCGAGAGCTGCTGAAGGTGCACTCATGTCCTGGGGTCCGGACTCAGAGGAGGTGGATGGTACAGTACTAGCAGCAGATGAGAGCAGTGGCTGGGTCCCTGGGGAATACGCACTTCCATCTGCCCCTGCCAGGATGGGCCCATTTGAGAAACTAGCAGAAGTAACAGATTTCATAGCAGACATGGGGACTTGGGACAGTCGACTTGATGTTTGGGCCTGAGTCTCCCCAGCAGATGATGAAGATGATGAAGACGATGTGGAAGGGGTCTGAGCTGCTTTGTTGAGGTTCTCTTTAACTTTACTTGCATAACTTATTTTGGGTACGATTTTAGCACTGCTATTGTCCACTGGAAAAACTGGGGGTGGTTTAAATAAGGTCCATGAGTCCTCTTTAGATGTAGCTGATGACGCATGCTTCCCTTTGGGCCGGTCATCAAACTTCTTGCTGCTAATCCCAGGTTTGGCATCCGAGTTTTTTCGCTGCACATCCCCAAGCCCAGGCTTTCCCCGTCCTGCTCCACCAGCTCCAGCCTCGTATTTCCAAACTGGCTTAGTATTTTCAATTCGGTTCCCCTTTTGTTCGCTATAATCAGGCTTGAAACTCTCAAGTTCCTGTTTTAAGGTTGGTGCATTGACCTCCTGTTGCATTATTTTATCCTGAACTAGATTCAAGTTCTCACAACCCTTGGCACTGTTGCGCCTGCCTTTCCGCTTCTTAGGCGTAGTATACCCGCTCTCGGAGCCACTTCCATCGTTATCGGCCCCTTTCCCTACATAGCCATTGGTGATATAGCTGGAATTATTGGTTACCACACCATTTGGAATAGACATTCCCTCTGGCTTGTCTGAGGATTGGCTTTCTCTAAGTTTGTTTTCGTAGGACTTCTCATTCTTTTTGTCCATGCTATTTTTCTGAATGAAGTTTTTGGGTTTGATTCCAGCTTTCCCCAAAGCACTGGCCTTCACAGTCTGCTTTGGGGGCACGTTAGTGTCTGCGAGCTGCTGGCTGCCATTGGGTACCCTGGATCCTGGGGTGGTGGTTTCATCAGAGCACAGGCCCTTCAATGACGCTTCTCGTTCTCCTGCATTACCATTTAGCTCTCCATAGCCTAGAAGGAAGCCAAAAACAACAAAAGGCAAGAATTAGAATGTGAAATGTTAAAACTTCTGATGGCAGAAAGCTGTAATCAGCCCCAAACATATCCAGTTTCCTCAAGCAGACATTTTAGAATAGGAAAACCTTTGGTCTCCCATGTACAAAAGCAAATGCTTATTTGTGGAAACCACAGCACAAAGGGTTAAGCAGAAAGTATCAGCAGCCACTGACTCACACATACAACAGGGTGACCTATAGATGACAAAATACAGCAGGACTATTCAGATACCAGATAAGGAAAATGGACTGCACTGAAGGCTACTGGCAAGCTGGAGAGCTATTTCATCAGCTACTGTTTCCAGGTCATGCAGAGGGAAAAAAATGTAATTCCCAGGATGCTTCAAGACAGAGGGATCTGCTACTTGTGATGAGATCTGTTGAGGTTCAGAACCCATACAGTGAACGAGAGCCAACTCCTATCATCTCCATCAGCTCCCAGGCCTGCAACACCAGCAGCCCTCCTTCCCACTCCCCAACCAAATGCCATCTCCAGTGAAGGGGGAAAAAAATCCTTAAGAAAACCTAAAAAAGCAGCTTTCCAAGAGGACGTGTGCAAGTCCAGTTGGAAGGAGGAGGGAAGAAAGGGTGCCAGCATCCCCTCACTTCAAGACAGCAACCAACACCTCCCTACATGTGCTCTTTAACACTGGGAAGGTGATAAGAGTAGGAAGAACCACATCCCTGCAATCAGCCTTCACCACTACCAGTGATTGGTCTCCTGCCCACCAAGAAACTTGTCCTTGGAAGACCCGCTCCTAGCTTGAGACCCAAGGAATAAAGCCCTGGCTGAGGGATCCGACTCATCAAACCATGAGATTATGCGTACACTCAGCTTTCCTTCCTCCTGCAGCTCATTTCTAGGCCTTACAGTTCTGAAGTGAATCTGGAGTGTGCAATTCAAGGATCTGGAAGCTCAGATCAGTCCAGAACCACCTCAACTTCCTGCCGGTTTCGTTTTCTTTGCAAAACCTCTGGCCAGAGACCTTTCACTTTCAAAGACTTTGGCTACAGTGGCCCAAGAGCAGCCTTGAAATCCCACTAAGAGATGGGAAGAGGACTCTGTACCCAGCTCAGCAAACACACTCCAGCTGTGCACGGAGCAGAGGGACCCGCTCCTCCAGGAAGAGCGATATCCTCGCTCCTCCTCTGACTCATCCATCCTCCCTCCCGAGGGTGGAAAGCCTGACATCTGCAACAACTGACCCACCTCAGGCTTCATCTGCAGCCATGGTGGCACCAAGTCAGCCCCCCAAGAATGAGAGCGGGTGAAATTGCAGCTTGGAAAAGAATGTTTTTGTTGTTGCCAATGTTGCTGAAATTAACTGCTATACCAGAAATCATTGTTATCCTCACATCCTGGAGCCTCAGATGTCTGGCAGATGTAAGTGCTCAAGCTTTGGGTAAGTTGGGAACAGAAGAATCCTTGTAGGAATCTTTACAGAAATTCCACAGTTGAGTTTGCTGAGAGGGATCAAAAAGGATTTTACTACACCCAAGTATCTGTAACCACCACTATAACTTTCCAATGGGCTGTTAAGAACATCAACCATGAATGCTTCATCCTGGAGAAACCTGATGGGATGAGATTAAGTCAGGGACTAAAAAAAATGAAGTATTTGAGAGGAAGCCTTTCTCAAGAGCAATGTGTTACAGCTGACCTTGTATGACTCAAGACTTCTGACACCACTTGCTAATGAAACAAAACAGTAAGAACGGTCATAAGACCACTGCAGATGAGGAGCGAATGAAATGAAGAACAAAATCCATCTCAGTAAGTCAGTGTGTCAGCAGTTTCCAGTTCCAATTCTCAAGTAGTCACAACTCAGCTACCTGAGTTTTCTCCCCGTCAACGTTTGGCACGGAGGGGCAGCGACCAAACGTTTAGAGGAGGAAAACTAAAGAGGAGGGATAGGGATGTCGGAATGCGCAGGTGAGGAGGATGTGGCAGCCCCCGGCTGCTTTCAGAGCTGGGAAGGGAGGGGTGTCAGAGCAAGCGCGCCTTGGAACCCCGGGCACACTGCGAACGCCGAAGTGACTGCTCAACTTATTTTTGCTCGGGAACTTATTTTAGCGCTGGCCGGGGCCGGTCCCTCCCTACCCCCGCTCCCGAGGCTGCGTGCGTGGCTCCGGCGGCGCCAGCCCCGCTCCCGATGCCGGCCAGGGCCCTTCCCCGTTATGTAAATGAAAATCTCGAGGAAACCCACAGAATTCACGTATTTATACGGCATTTTAGGCGCTGCCGCAATCACAACAGTTGCTCTGAACCCCTCAGGCCCCTCTAAATGCGATTATTTCTCAGGACGCAGCAGCCGGGCAGCGCCCCAGGGTGGAGGTGGTGCTGGGGCGGGGGGCTCGGGAGCAGCTTCCCCCGCTGCGCAGCTCCGCGGTGCCGTTCAGTGGCTCCACGCAGCCCC
>JANRGW010029447.1:0-16890 GCA_024733675.1 Psilopsiagon aymara
TTACTGTAAGGGTGGTGAGGCACTGGAATGGGTTGCCCAGGGAAGTTGTGAATGCTCCATCACTGGTGGTGTTCAAGACCAGGTTGGACGGAGCCTTGGGTGATATGGTTTAGTGAGGGGTGCCCCTGCCCATGGCAGGGGCGTTGGAAATGGATGGTCTTAAGGTCCTTTCTCACCCTAACTATTCTATGATTCTATGACCCAACTGTAACCAGGGTTTACCTGCACTGAGGGCAAACAGGCACAGGACAGCACGCAGCCCTGATACTTAAAGTCTGATAAATAATGGGAGATGATCATATATAGGATGACGCAGTGGTTTGCCATAGAATCATAGAAAGGACCTTAAAATCATCCAGTTCCAACCCCGCCTTGCCATAGGAGGACACTTTCCACTAGCCCAGGTCGCTCAAGGCCCTGTCATGGCTAACGCAGGAGGAGCAAGGCTGGGAATAAAGGCCAGATATAAGGCCCTGTCCCCTCCACTTTTCACTTTCACAGTTTCAGAAAGGGGTTTGCTAACAACTTTGGACCTTATATATATATCTAAATCTACTGTCTTACTGTCATAGCAGTATTAATGCCTGAGATACATTTTCATACAGCCATGCAGATGATTGATACTACGTGTCTTCACAAGTTTGCCTTGCTAATCTTTCATGGTTTCCTAGGCAATGAAAAGGGAATGTACAATGGACCACAGATTTTCATTTAGTTTGTATTCAACTCTAATGGAAGTGTCTATATTGGCAATAAAAGAAAGAATGTAGAATCAGAAAAATAAATAAGGTACATAAGAAAGTCAGCCAGTACTGGTGGCCAGGAAGCATAACTTTTATCTTATTGCTAATATGGGACTGAAAACAACCAACCACAAAAACAAAGCACAAAACAGCCCTTTCCCCAAACAAACAGAAGTGCTCCAGTTTTCCAGGAAAAAAAGTAATATTTCAAGAGACTTCAAATGCTCATTTGGCTTCTGGTTTTCCAATTTTCCTGGAAGAGATTCAGATGCCAGATGCATCATTTGAACTCTTGATGAAAATTATATTTGCTCAGAGAAAATGCTGATGTTTAAACTACTTATTTTCAATGAAGATTCCTAACTACATTAATCTTTTTGCTCCATCAACTTGCATAAACTTCCATGGATTGGACAGAGCCTTGAGTGACGTTGTCTAGGGTGCCCCTGCTAGGGTGGTTGGAACTTGATGATCTTAAGGTTCTTTCCAACCCAAACCATTCTGTGATTCTATGAACATTTGAAGGCTCATTTTAAAGTTTAGTTTTATTTACCATTGTTTGACCTAGCACCCTCAGATCTAAGAGAAAAAGATAACCAACAGTGAGCTGATCTCCAAAAGACCTTTTAAGAATATACTATTGGTGTCTTCTGGGTCATCTGCTGATAAGCCTAACCATTCCCAATATAGTTTGAAAGACAAGGCTTAAAAAGGAATTTCAATAGTTTGACTCTCATGGTGTGTTTTATGGAAGGGTTTGTGCCAAATTCATATTCCACTTGCCAATTATAGGTATTAAAGTTAAGATGAAAACTTCATGAAAAGAAATATTTTTAAAAGTTAGGGTGAAAGGTGATGGGAGAGGTTTCCAAAAGTACGTCCTTTAGGTTGGTTCATGTCTGAGGCCATTCCTTGGTGTTTAAAGACAGCACTCAGGGAATACTGCAAACAGCAAATGGATGTGGTTTCAGGTGTGATGTATCATTTCTGATTTTGCAAAATACCATAGATGATTCTAATTAGTCAGACTGTATCCTAGTTGGCTTCTTTTGGGTGCATTAGAGAAATGCCCACTATTGCAGCATAGCCAACTTTGACAGAATCTGAAGATTTTTTACATTTTTTCTTTCCAAAATCACTGCTTTGAGCTGATGCTTTTTTAAAAAAGCATTCAGTGTATTAACTGCTTGGAATAAATGTTTCACGTACTAAGTTGTGAAACAGTGCAGTTATTTCTGCAAGTCTTGTAGTAAAGCCTCGTATATTCACAGCAGGTGAGATGTATCGGACTGGCATCTATAGCAACGTGCCGAACTGTGTGATCTATATGAAGAGGCACAGATGTTAAGCCTCAGAGTTGCACAAAGGTCTTGTCCCTCATGGTTTGCCCAGTGTCACACAGAGAGCAAGTGGGCCAGCTAGGGAGGAGCGCCTGGCACCCCATCATACCTCAGAGCTCCCTCCATCATCATCCTCCCTTATGAAAAAAGGAAGCATCACAAGCTTTTCCATCAAGACCTCCCAGATTTCATTATTAAACTATACAGCAGTATAGACCCCTTGCCATTTTTACCTACACCAGCTTCTAAGGGAGTGTAGTCCCACTCTCTTTGAACTGACTACTTGGCTCCATGGAGGATGATCTCCACCTAATTTGCTGCCAGCACTGTAGAGAAGAGGCTTCTTGCTTGCTACCAACTGAGTCTGTTGGCGCAAAAAACCCTTTCCCTGGAAAAAATGTACCCACATCAAGAGGGGATGAGATTGTAGCAGGGTAATATTGTCAAGATTTTTCCTTGTGTACTCAGTTGTAAGCCAGATAGATAGTCAATCAACTTTTACTGATCCTTGGGAGACCCCAGGTGAATGCACAACTGACAGTACCTGCTCCTGACAAGTCAAGTAGATGAGCCCTAACCATCTGTATGAGCTGTGGAAGAAAAACTCTTCTGCTTCAGAAGCAGTTTTCTGTAGATGGTCTCAGCAGGGCCTTCTTTAAGTGCTGGCAGAGATTCAGACAGTGTCTGAGTATGCAAAAGGCATTTCTGCACCTGGCATGTCAAATCAACCCATTCTCAACATTAAAAAGACGACTCTGGCTACACAATCTGAAAGCAGTGTCTAAAACAGATTAGCGCAGGGTAGCTTAATACAAACTGGAATATATATTTTTTGCTGCTGACATTTGCTAAAGGATTGTTCTGCTCTCCAATGCCTTTTATAGCAGAAATACAAAAGCTCATTCTGCCAAAAATCCTTGAATGTTGTATTGAGCTGGATAACTACTACAAATTCCTCCTCTGTATGTTATACCTTTAAATTTCTAAGGAATCCTCTGGCTTTTGAGACAGACATCCATTTTGTATTCAAGGCAGCATAATCTCTTGCAGAGATACAGAAACACTGGGAGTTTTCTTAGGGATATTTTCTCTCATTTTTAACCTAGTTCCCTAAGGAAATCTTCATGTTTTGGGGATAGCTGGGAGGGTTATGGATATACATCTGTCCTGTGTTCCCATTGTTTAACTTCAGTTTTCTCAGGCAAACAAGCAAGTGTGAAAAGCTGCAGTGGGAGTTTGCAGCTTATTAGACACCAGAGAATCTACACCAGCCAGCAGCGTTATAAACACATTATAAAATAAAGATTCAAAATACTGAGAAAGCTTTGCCAGGGGCATGCAACTTCTCAACCTTCAAAAATCCACATGGGGGAATGTGTGACCTGTGAGCAAATAGCTTTGATACTCTACGCACACCAAGCATCAACCAGGAGATACACCTGAGTTTTCGAGAGGGCCTAAACCAGTGAGTCTGAGGACTGCTCAAGGCTTGGGGCAGGTGGGATTGGAGGGAAGAAAGAGATGGTGGATTGCTTTAGTCTTTAACATTCAAAAAAGCACTATTGGTAAGGACTTACGAGAGACTGGGTAAAGCCGAGCTGCTCAGGACTCCTCTGTAGTAGTGTAGCAGCATCAGGCTCCAGGGGCTTGTCAATGCTAGAAAATATTGCAGGGAATCAATATATATCAATATAGCTAACTCAGGAGAGATGGTAACTACATGCAGAAAGCAGTAAGTGTAGATGACAGGAAACCTTAGTAGAATTGAGGCAGAGCAGTTAATCAGGCAACACGAAGCCATAGGAATCAGAATTCATTAGTTCTTGTGCTCAGCAACCTGCCTATTTTCTCTCATTCAGGCTGGATTTAAGAAGCTGCTTCTCATGAAGGAAAAAACACAGGTGCCCTATTCTAGATTTAGAGCACATCTCGAATCCTTTGAAGTTAGAATTTTGTTTGGCTCTTATAAAATGTATGTTCAGAGCCGCAGTGTACTTCTCCATCTTATCTCATGATCTTTCAAGAGGCCAGGCAATAATTACTTTCCAACAAGTTTCCTTACTAGGTGGTCATAGCAGGCTCCAAGTCTTTGTGCCAGCATCAGGAAGGATAAAATCTACAGGCTCTTTTTTTCTTAGCTCCATATGAGTCAGATTCTCTCATTAATACCTGCAAGTGGATCCACTTGTTAGTTTCTAAGCTGTGTCCAGCTTTGCTCCATGTGGCAATCCTGCCATGTGGCCTCCCCCATGCTGGGATGCTGGGAGGGAACCCAAGTTTGTACAGCCCTTCCTCCCTTTGGGACAAAATGAAAGTGTGGGGAGGGAGCTTCACTGTCCACCAGTACTTGGATGTGTTGGTAGAGCAGAGGCACCATGCACGTAATGTAGCATCTCCTTGGGAGCCAAGCTGGGCCCTCTGCATTAACCACAGGAGCTGTATGAAACAAGGGGGAAGCAACACTTGACTGTTTGTTCTTAAAGCTGACAAAATGAGTGGCTAGTAAGAGCTTTTTTAAAAGTTTTTTGAGAGGAAAATTAATTGCAAATTGGTTTCCCCTCTGTCTTTTCCCTGATGAAACAGAGTAAAAAGTCAGTTTCTAAAGTGTTAGGCAGAGGAGAGGAAAGCTTCTTTTCATTTCCTTTTATGCCTTTGCTGTCATAGCTCTGACTTCACCTGCCATTCAGTTTTCTTTCCCTGGTGTCTTTCGTTGTCTTCATCCCATGGCACCAATTCATGATTATTGACAGATTGCAAGACAAAAACTCAATAATCTTTCTTGATTTTTAATAATCCCTCTTGACTTTCCCCCTCCTCTACCATCTGCTTAGTATTAGTACTTTCTATCAAGACAATACCAAATCCTCATCCGTTGCTTGTGAGGATTTTCAGTTATGAGAGAGTCAGTTGGAGTTGTGTGCATGGCAGCATATAAAGGGATTTAGAAGGGGGTAGGCATTGATTGATGCTACAGAGAGCTTTGTTTAATCCTTGTGAATCAGTGCTCACATTGGCCCTTTCACACTGACCTGAACAGCTTTAGTATCTCCCTTAGAAAAAGTCTTCTGGCAACCTCTGGTAAGGTAGTAAATACAGAAGAATACCTGAGCCACTATGGATGAAACTGCTGGATTGCCAGATTTAGCAATGCTATTCTGTCCACATAACTTTGAGGGAATCTCTGTCTGGAGACCAAGGGAAGATCAAATAAAATGACACTAATGCTAGCACACTGAAAGAAAACGTTTTGTATCCTCCTTTGATTACCTATTTATGACAATGGAAACAGAAATAAGAAAGGAAGTTAGTATAAACGAATATAGATTAAGTGCATCCAGTTAGAATTAGCCTTGCTTTCTGCTAAATATGTGGCAGTGTTTGACTAAACAGATATTTATCTATAAACCTGCATATCTTTTTAGTCTGGAGTCCAAGGCACAAGAGATACAAAAGCAGAACTCATTCCCCGTTATCTGTGGAAGCTGGATTACACGCTTCTCAGGAGTGAGGAGGTAACAGTGGTTTAATTATTTTTTATAAAAACTGAACAATAACAGAAGCTATTGTAGGCTGGCGAATACCTTCAAACTAATTATCAATCTGAATGTGATATGAAGAAAGGCTTTTCAGGGCTTAATCAGAATAAAAATGAGCAAGACTGAAAATTAAAGGTAAAATATTAGAAAAGAGACTAAAACAATTCTTGGAAAAAGTCAGAAAAAGAACTTAGGGAGGATTAAGGAGTCCTGAATTGTATTATAAGATTCTGGGTTATATCAAAGTATTCTTTTAATTGAAAGGTTATACTGAAATAAGATACCATTCTTTACATACTGGAGAAAAACCACCATAGGTTTGCTGCCCAAACCAGGCCTGTATTGCACTTCTGAACCTCTAAACTTGAAACCAGTACTGCTTGCATACACTTTTCTGTGGTAAAACTCAGGTAGTATTTTTGGACAGAGGACATCACACATGACGTGTGTGGTGGTTGCACACTGGTGTATGTTGTGTGTCTGCCCACCACTGTTCTACTACCCATTTGTTACCTCTTACAGATCTTCACACCTGAGCTGGGTGGGCTACTGCCCTGACATACTCCAAAGAGCCTCTGCCTTCTGTGAGGTATATCTCCTTAAACTTAATTCTTTAAGCTCTGAGTACAGGACTTCAGCTCCTGGTTCTGGTCCTGGTTCACATTCCTAGCCTAATCACATCATTTTAAACATCTGTAAGAAATACCATCTCATTCCAAGACCAATAACCTATGAGCCCGATCATCAGGATGAACCAAGCATAAAGTTTAACATATGTGATTCATAGCTGGGGAACATGGCAGTAGCTGATGTGTGTGCACTGAGCACTGTGTGCACACTGCATGCAGAAGTATTGCTCAATTTGGTGCTCGCTGAACTTGGAGTGAAATTGGCAACTGTGAGAAATTCTCTAATTTAGCAAAGCTGTGAATGGCAGCTCTTGTGTGATGGTAGGTCTGGTTTTATCCAGAAAGCCAGGAGCATGCACTTACCACACGCTGAATGCAATGGGAGTTGAGAGTAGTCTTAAAATTAATCACACTGGAAATGAGCATTTCAAAATCAGGAAATTCGTTCACAGGGAGATGAGCAGTGCAGCTCTTGCTCCCACTCTTTTGGATCTAAACAGTGTGTTCTGTGGTCAAAGCAGGAGGAGGTTTGGTTCCTCTGTCAGTGCTGGAGTGTCAGAGCACAGCAATCACAGGCTTCCTCCTGCTTCTTACTGCCTACAGCAAGACCTGTGCTGGTACCCCCAACGCTGGAAACCAGCCAGGTACCATGTTCTGGTAGCTACTGAATTACAGCCAAGGAAGTTGAATTGCTAGGCCAGTGTAAAACTTTCATCCTGACTTGAGGAGTTTGAAAACCTTTCAGTTCTGCTGACTGAAATACTTTCTGAATTAGCCAAAGCAAAAGCTGAGGGAGCTCTAGAATTCTGTTCTGGTTGTTATGATCCTGGGCCCCTTCTCCATTCTGCTTAATAACCAAGGGAAGAAAATAGTTTCAGGGTGATTTTGTGAGTTTCTTAAAACTTGATCCTGCAAATACCACCTCTGAAGTCAATAGTGTTTCTCTTGGTGAAAATGCCTATTCAGCAAGGATAAGGGTATAAGGATTCAACCCAAGGTACTGGGAAGGGGTGCTCAATACAGTATTTGTACCTAGTGTGTAATGGAAAAAATCAGCGTTTCAACAGTATCACAGAGTGCAAATGTTTCAATAGACTTGCTATAATTGCCTGGAATTGAGAAAGGCAGTTTTCACACAGTCAACATTGCATTTCCTGTTGATTAGCAACATTATTTTCTTTTTAGCTGAAAAAGTAAAAAAGGAAATCAGGGCTATAACAGACTTGCTTTAATATAACTTTTGGCTCTCTCTGTTAAATGGGATGTTATGAGTTAGAATTGCAAAGTGGCTATTACAGCTCAGTTTGGTTCCAGGATCATCTTGATTTCAGATGGACTGAATTAGTTGAATTTAATCACCAACTAAGCATTTCCGTATTTAAAGATCTAGTAAATTGTCAGAGCTGCAGTCAGATTCCTCTCTGGATACTAACCTGGCAATTCTGTTTCGGTACACAGTCAGATCCCGTCTGCTGATCTAACAGGCTTTGCCTCTCCCATCCCTCTGGCTTGTCTCCTGGAAAAAGACTGTGCCTGGTGCTCCCAGACCCACAGCCAGCCTGTCTGACAGCCAGTACCCAGTTTCACTCCCACCTCTCACTGATCAAGGCCAGTGGGGGCTCTGGTTGGGTCTTTAGCTCTCTGGGTTACTGAGCAATGACAGCACATATCTGACACATCAGAAATGGGATCCCAGTCTACATGCACGTCCAACTCATGAGGTGTTTATTAGAAAGTATGGGAGTACGCAGGTGCAGTCAAAGTGATAAGATGCTAATATTAATTCCCTGCTTCAGCAGCTATCTGTGGCTTTATGTAGGCTTAAGTCAAGTGCTGTAGACTTCTCTTGTCGTTCCTCCTACCTTAGATGTTCACGAAGCAGACCCACCAGGGATGGAAGCAGGTCAGGAGGGAGCTGCAGGGTGGTGCTGAGCAATCCCTGAATGCTTGCACGAGTGTGTCAGACTCTTTGAACACCACCCACTAGGGGACATTGTTACTACCGAAGCAACAACAGGCAAATATGGCACCAACAAAGTCAAGAATTTTTGCAAGCATTTTTTAAATTAAAATGTTTGAGAACACTTTTTTTTGATGTTCCTGCAAGGGAGACAGAACTCTCTTAAAATATCTTTACATTTATCAGAGGACGGCTCTGTGATGGTTATGTCTAATCTGACAAGGTTTAAAACAGCTTTTTTTGATCAGATTTTTCCAATTACCGATATGAGTTTAGGTCCTGGTCATTACCGTTTATGCATATTGACAGAATTCCTATTTACATCACTGGGAGGAGAGTTTTGCCTCAGGCTTGTGATCACAGTGAAAGTAATTTTATTATAGCACAAGCTTCAGAGTTATTTGTTTCATTTATGTTAGCCTCACTTTGCATGAGGTCCAGAGAAGTTTTAAAGGTTAGTAGTTTACTTTCTAACAATCTTTTTTCTCTTCAGTCTGTTCCATGGAGTTGATAAAATGCACATAGACTTTTAATCAAAGAGGGGTTCATATAAGTAACTTCTTTGTGAGAAGCTGTTTTGTACTATGTAGGTACAGTTTGGTTCAGCACTTGACTTCAGTGGGGCCTGAATTTCCTCCTAAAGATTTAGGATTCAATCCAGAAAGCTTTTACTCATATGAGTGATCTTCGCTCCCGTGTCCCAGTGACTTATGCCAGCTTGTCACCAGTTCTAATAAAAGTACTATTTTCTCTGCTTCTGTATATATAATCACAGTTGAGCTGCAAGGAATTCTTAGCCTAAGTAATGGTTCATATCTGAACCAGAAAAGCAGCATATATCATTGGGAATTTGCTGTAATCATTCAAGCCATTAATAATAAAATTAGAAGAATCTATTAAAGTTATATTCTGTATTTGACATCACTGGTTAGTATTAGTATATGATGATAGACTTTGCCATGAGAAAGGCACATTGCATTGCTGTCTACTGGAAAAATAAGATGCTGTTAATTTCCATACCTTGGGAAATATATGAACCAGCCTAAATTTCCCATAATTACAGTAGGCAATGAAGATGCATTTTAATAGAAGAAACTAATAGTGGGTGACATTTTTACAGATGATATATAGCTGTGTTCTGCATATTTTTTGCAAAGTAGTAGAGTGAAGCATGTGATTTGAGGCACTAAATAAGTTGCGATAATGCAATAAAACACTGTGGCTTTAAAAATATTTGTACTTATAAAATACCCCCTACAAATGATATAGAAATGAATGGATTGTATAAGGAAAAAAATGCTGGCTCTCCACTCCAGCAGGCATTTATTTCTTTTTCTTTCCTTAGTAGCCCAATGGAACAGAACCGTATTTGAATTCTGGTTGCTCATAAAACAGTCGATATGGTGTTCCCAGTTGTGTTATAACTTCACTGGCAAGCAGATACACAGTGCAGAATAGCAATAAAGCATGCTTCAAACAGCGAGTGTATCAAAGGTATGTTCATCTCTTGCTGGAGACACAGAATCACAACAGCAGCCCTGGCAAGGCTCTGCTTGTGAGGATCACCAAAGGCATGGGAGGAAAAGCAACATAAAAATTATTTACTATGTCAGCCTATAAAATCTTGTAGCTAAGCTGATCTTTTGAGTGAAAAGAAAAAAAATAGAATGCTTATTAAGGCTGTATTTCTTCCTCAAAACCCATCAATGACTGTTAAAGCCCTAAGAGGTACCAAGCTATACACTGCATGTGGATTGACCTCAAAGAAAAGCAGCCTCTGAGGCTTGAGATGAGACAATTTGACTTGCAGGAGGAAGTTGCAGCATTCAGCAGTGGCAGTGACAAGCCCAGTGCTGCATTAAAAAGGCTGAGTTTGAAACTCCATTTATTCTTCCACGTTTGACAAAGTCTCAGTCTGATTTGAACTTCATTCAAAGAGCTGAAGGTTGATAGCATGTCACAGAATACAGAAATATTTCATCTGGAAGGAGCTAGCTCTCAACTTGGCGGGCTGTGGTAAGGCTGAATCAAATGTTTTCTCTGGGAGCGGGTTTCCTTCAGTGGCACTTGATGCTTCCAAATGACATCAGTGTTTCAGAAGCCCAAGAGTTTTATTCTCTTTGGCAGTGTCTGAATCAATTAACATTGATTATAGAGATTTAAGATGTTTAGAGAACTTCAAACAGGAAGAAACACCTCTGAAAGGACTGCGTAATTTGGACTTTCACAGTTTGGTGCAAATAAATTAATTAAGGTGTCACCTTTTCACCCAGAAGAGTATAATTAATACAGCACAATAGTATCATTTCTTTGGTTTGAAAGCACAGGGTGGGCACCAGAATTATTTTGTTGTCATATATTTCAATAAGCCATCCAGAAATAGTTCAAGAGCAAAAAAGATGCAGGTTAAGCTGCCTGAATAGCTCTGTGTATTGTGTGCTCTGTCTTTCTAGCTCTTCTGGTACTGGCTGGAGCGGTTTCCTCCTTACTTGCCAGATACTCCCAGGTACTCCTCTAGATCTGTGATGCTTCTTGCTTGTAGTTCAGCAGGTTGATTTTGGGTAAAGTAGGCTAATGAAATGACATTTGGAAAGCTGTAAATGTTGTCTGTAGGAACTTTTCTGTCCAAAGAGGAACACTCCAGATGGCAGCTACTTTCAAAGAAAGAAAAGGGGCTTTTTTTGAGTAGACTTTATTCAATTGTGCTATTATAAAATCAACTTTTTTAAAAAAGCCAAAGTTCTTTTGCCACAAAAGGCTACTTTCCCATGAAAATTGTGAGAAAATATGTGTATTTTTAACAAATGAAGACAAAAGTTATACTGTCATAATAACTATATTTAATCTCCCCTCTTGTTCTTATATAGAGACAGATTGCCTTAAGGAATGAATTGATAGTACTCCATAGAAGTTAATGCAGTTTTTGTCTGTTCATACCTTCTAAGAGTTTAATCCATAAAAGTATAACATAATTTCAGAAATCATTAAAAAGTGAAAGACATTTCTGGTTCTGCATCCCAAACAATTGTAGTCAGGGGAACAACTGCCAGCACTGTTCTTATTCAAAGACATTTCTATGTTTGAGTGAGGATTAACTGCACTTAATGTGTTTATTCTGCTCTGCATGCATGCACGCTACTTCCATTAACACTAATGTGGCTTCTGCATTTCCTATCTTGGTGATGCAGACCCCTTTAAAGATGATGCTGGTTTTTTTTCTTTATTTTTTCTATCCATAAAGTCTGACTAGCAATGTATAAAAATCTGCTGCAGCTTTGGCTGACGTAGTTCAAAGTCTTTTGCATTAGTCTGATGCTGGAAAGGGTGGAACCTGGCTCCTGCCTATGTGTATGATGGGCAATGTTAAAGCTCGATAACACCTAACAACAATTTTCGATCCAGATCTCAGATTTGGATCTTTTCCTAGAGGACAGAAAGCATGGTGTCATTTTTATCTGCATCCTGAACTACCTAAATAATTCCAGAGAAGAACAATTTTCCTTTCTGCTTTTGAAAAAGCAAAAACACCCCTATGTCCATGCTGGGCATTGTCGCCACAAAGCATCACGGCGTCTGATCTGTCGGTGGCCATCCCCTGTAGATTTGTGCATATATTCCTCTGAGGTGCAGGGGAGCTATAAGATGGCTCAGAATAAGCCCCACCAGGTACAGCACATCTCATGGAGCTCGAGAAGGGAACAACCAGCACTTGCACATCTTGCTTATTACTCTATCATCATTCAAGGAACTGTCTTATAAAATTCTTTCCTTTTTTTTTTTCTCCTTAAAAGGGAGCAGGGGTCAATTTTTTGCTGTAATAGGCAAGGGGAAGCAGAACTACAGTTCAGTTTGGATGGAGCATATTCACCCAGCTCAGTTACACCCTCAGCCCAGGGATAGAGACAGTGCCCACAGGAATGTACCCGTCTTCCCAGGTTAGTGCTCATCTCACTCTCCTGACTGGGAGCCATTCACATTTCAAAAGGAGGTAAAGATTTAATGCTTGCATGGCACAAAGGAAAATTTTCTGTTAACTTCACACATAGATATTCAATTTTCCTTACAAACTTTATATTTTACTGTTATCAATGGTGGACAAGAAGTAACAGGATCAGTGTGTGCTCTTTTACCTTTATTAATTACATGAGATACTTATCTAAGCCCCCTCCAGAAACCTATTTATTATCTCAGTTTACTGTGAAAAACTTTCATTATTTGTTCTGAATGAGGAATGGCCAATATCCACTTTAAATATAACAACATGAAATGTATTACAGAAGTTAGATAAGAAAAAGACCTAGAGTTTTGTTTCTTGGACTGTTAGGATGCAAAATAATGATGTTCCTTGTTTCCATGCAAGATAATTGTATATGCCAGTTGGGTAACAGAAAATATGCAGATGGGTATTTAGGTTTGCAATTACCTGGCTAGGATGCACAGACATGGGAATTGCTTAATCAGTTTAGGAAACCAATTACACATGCATTTTATGAACTACATGACTAAACTTCACAGAAATCAGTCTCCTGAATTATCTAATCTGGGGCCACTGACTGTTCCATGATGAACCAACACTGGTTCATACCTTTAAGATTCATGTATTTTGTTCTATATATCTTATATCTTTCATCCCTGCAAAGTTTCCAGCTGTGCTTTTAAATATGAAAGAACAAAGATGATCACATCAGCCATGCTATGTCTCATAAATCTGTAATACATGATTATAAAATGGCTGGGACTATTCCTGCAGCAAAAACCCTATAGTCGTCATTTATTCAGACAACCGGAGTCAAGTCTATGTCTTGCATGGCTTGAGATGGATCCAGAAGGACCCCGAGGAGTGGATATTCATCATCAATAGATCTGCTTCTCTAATTGGCTGCTTTTGCTACCTTCTAATTTCTTCAAACCCTGTTCTCTCCCTGGGATCAGAGGGGTTTAGTGAATAGCATTGTCCAAATGAACTTGGCTGACATGGCTTCACAAGATAGCAAAGTAATTGTGTCAGAAAGTTATCAATCCAGGGGAAGAACATTTGTATTCACAATGGGAAACACAAAAGAGAGAGCTTTTTTCTTTGGAGCTTTTCAGAGTGAAATGAATTAAAAACATGTAAAGGTGCAGAAGTTGAAGAAATCTCTGCATATATTCTAAGTGTCAATCAAGTACATAAGAAAGTAGGGACCTACTGACTTATACCTACTTGCATTCTACCTGTTCAGATTTCATCTAGGGGTGTTTTATAATGCTGTTAAAATAACATTTCTAAGTTTGCTAATATGGCAGTAGAGTTTACCTAGGTGTTACTATGGCTTTCTGAACATAGATGCTGTGTAACAATTACATTTTTCCCCAGTGTAAAATGAATGTCACCTGTTAATTCCTTGGCAAGCTAGATTTGTACAGTGGTTTACATTCAAGTAAAATTACTAATAGAAAATAGTTTGGGTTCCTGGAAAAATTTCATCTCGTATTTAGTATTTTTGCCTTTTTCAGAATACTTAAAAGTATTACCTTCAAATCATTTATAAATAATGTACTATTAATTACTGTATCAGTGTAAATATGTATAAAAACTTAGTGGGACAGGTTTTTTACATATTTACATATCATCCACTGAGGTTGATTTACCCTAGCTTAATATGTTCCTGAGTTTATTTTCCTTCTATTAAGTGCAAGCATATTCAACATAGAGCATTTTCATTCAAAACTGAAAGATTTGTTCTCTGTTTTATCCTGGTGGAATTTAGGAGCAGTTCCAGCTCCACTCCAGGAAGTCAAAGGATGCAGCTCAGTCTGAGGCCAGGATAATCATAGGTTGGATTAAAGAATATTACAGAACTGTATCATCAGTATTAACTGCATTGCCGAAGCAGATCTATGGTTGTATAAAAATCTTCCTGAATGCTTTGCAGGTACTTCAGAAGATTAGCACTCTGCAGCTTCCGGAAAATACTAAAATAGATCTACCCCTGAGTTGTTCTAAGTTCATCTTCTCTATGGTCTCTAACCATTTAATAAGTTTTCTAGTGCCAGCCTCAACTCTCCTTCCAGCTACAGCTGATACAGCAATGAGAGCTTTTCTTACTTTTTTAATGGTTAAATCAATCTCCTTTAGTCCTTGCAGTACTGCTAGATCACCCTGCATGACAGTTTAGAGCAGGAAGCCTGAAGAGCGTATGCCACGTGCAAACCCTGTCCTTCCCTTCTCTCTGCCGTTCTGTGCTTGCAAATGTAATTGATTTGGCACCGTTTGTTGTCGCAGGTTACCTGGGTCTTCCCACAGAACTGAAGACATGTCTGGGAGCCTGGCCAAGCACCTCTCCCAGCAGAGCTGAATGTCTGGAAAGGCATGAGGAGTTTCTCCATAATCTAGTGCAGCTCACGTAGCTCCTGACAGCCCTGTGCTGGCTGGCACAGCTCAGGATCTGAGTGTCCCAGGGCACTGCAATTTCCAGCACTGCAGACACAGCCTAGCAGTTTTAGGCAGATGTCACCTGATTTTAAGATGTGCTCACAGTGATCCCAAAACATTTAGACCTCACCATTTTATACTTTTCTCTGTGAAAGAATGTCTTCCTCCTTTTTCCCAGAAGATGTGCCTCATGCCATCTTCTAAAATTGTCCAAAGTTACTACCATATACACAATAAAATATCTGAGACTTCTCAGGAAAGCCCGATGAGAAAAATCTGTGTTGCACCTCCACCCTTCTTGGTCAGTCAGCTCAAGTGAGAGAGTTTTCACTGTCATACTGTGAAAGAGTCAAAATGTAATCATAGGAAAGCCCATATGAAATCTTATTCTTACAGAGCCCACCTGAAATGTGAAGTCCTTTGCTACAGATTGACTCCACTATGGTACCTGCCAGGATATCACCCCAAGAAGACAATGTTTCTCACAAGGGGATATCCACTGCTGATTTTGGAGCCTCCACTGTTCCACCTGTGAGGTAGACCACTTTTGTTCACTGTCAGAGGCAGAATTTTTCTCTCTTTCTAGAAGTTAGGTGACAGATCCTCAAATGACATGAATTTCCCTGGCTCTGCTGAAGTCAGTTCATTTGCACCTGTTGGGAAGCACATGAAATTGTGAGATCTTTTATTCTGGTCTCCTTCTGTCCTTAATCCAGGATTCCACTCTGCTCAGTAAGGATAGAAATTTAACTCAAGAGTAGGAGAGCGCCTCTGATTTATTAAATAGATTTCCTTTTCTTAGATGGACAGCTACGGGGGTGGGCAAGACAATTACAATATCCAAAATCTCATGATTTGTCAGTTTCAGTGCAAGAGGAAAGAATAAGAAGAGTTTCTCTGTCAATATGCATTATATCAAGTATTTAACAATGGTTTCTTGAAAACTGTGTAAAATGGGACCATTGATCTTGGATCAAATGGTTTGTATTACTAGCTACAAGTGAAATCTGCAAATGGCAAAAAATGTTCTTAAACAGGAAAATTTGTGTAGCAATTGTTCTATAATGAGAAAGCTCAATAGCAGATAATTACATAATTGAATATTTTAATGCTAACTGGCTACTTAAATGTTTCAAAATTAGGTTCATAATTAAATTATAAGCAAAGATGAAATAGTGATATTTCTCAGAAATCTGTATGTTTTATTTTCAAAGATCTAGAGTTTCTTTTTCTATGTGATTCATCATGGCAAGGGTGACTGTGCTTCTTGTTTTGTACCTCTTCTATTGACTTAGTGTAATTTAGCTTTTCTATAAAATAGTATACATTTCTATGTATCTATGAATCATTATTACAGATGGTTTTAGCCACATCTCATTTGCGAACAAGAAACAAGGATGGAGAAAAAAATCTGTGCCCTTTACAAGTGCTAGAGGTCAATGACCTTTGATTAGGGAAAATCAGGTTCAGATATTCCATAGCTGTAAAATAACATGATTGTTAGAGTTGTATAGCCTGGCAATGGTAAAACTCTGCCTGATTAGCCCTAAATGAAATATCAGCTGTTGGTCTCAGTGCAGCAGTTCCAGAAATACAGCTGGTTTGTATGGGGTAGATAGGTGGACAAAGTTGCTGCCCTGAGAGCTGGGAGAATGCTGGGTTTGGTATTGCGCATAATGCTAAGCCTCTGAAGAAGACCCAGGAGAGGGGAAAGACAGCATGTCTGGTGCCTGCTTTTATGCAGAGCAAAAACCCAGCTGACTCTGAATCAGCATCACAAGGAAAAAGCCTCTTCTTCCTTGCCATCTGATGAAAAACCCTAAACAGTGTCTAGATCTGACCTATGCTGCTCAGCTTTTAAAGAAATAGCTGGTTTGCAACAAGCCATTTTTAAAGTGGTGACTCACAAGGTGCTTCTGCTTGTTGGGTTTGGCTTTTTAGTGACAACTGAAAAGACAGAGGAAAATGATCACTTTGTATTGAGCCATAAGAGACTTCCTGCAAGGTTGCAGTGGTTTGCCCCTTTGAACTGACAAAACCCCTCCACCTCACTTTTCCCTGTCCCCTTCCAGCAGTGCTTGTTTTGGGTCATTCATTCCTGAACTTCAAACAAAATTCCCACTGAAAGTAGGAGCCTTAATCTCTTCCATTATTTGGCACTGGGGCACCAGCCTGCATTTCTCTTTATGCAAAGATAGGATGAGAAAGTTGGGGCTGTTCAGCCTGGAGAAGAGAAGGCTGCATGGAAACCTCATAGCAGCCTTCCA
>JANRGW010029450.1:6277-63245 GCA_024733675.1 Psilopsiagon aymara
CGAGCGTGTGGCCGTGCCCACCGTGCCTCCTCTCGCGAAGGTGGGTGCGGGATCTGCCGCGGCGGCCGGGCTCGGGTCGGCACCGCGGCGGGGCCGGGCTGGCCGTGCCGGCACACCTGCGGAACAGGGCCTCCCGCCCGGCGGGGTGAGCCCGCCGTCCGCTCCCGGGAGGGGTCTTGGCGGCGGTGAGGTGGGGACGCGACGCGGGCAGCCCCCGCCGGCGGCGCCGCGGGAGGGGGGCTCGGAGGAGGAGCCTCCCGCAGCGAATGAGCGACCGCTGGCACGTTTATAAATGTGCTTTTTCGCCCGCCGCTGCCAAGCCTCCTTGGGTCTGGCGGCGGCTGCTGGGGGCTCTCTTCAGGTGCGTCCCCGGGGCTGTGGAACCGCGGGACCGCGCCCCGGGCCTTCGGCCGGCCCTGCCTGCACCTGCCGTGACGGCGGCTCTGGCCGCGGGCCGGTGAATCGGCTGCTAGGCGTCTTCCCGCTCCGGGAAGCGGCCCGGTCGTTTCTAGGTGCCGGCCCCACTTAATGTGGCCGGGTACTGGAGGGGAGGCTGACGTCTGCTGGGAGCCGCGGTCCGTTGCTCGGCGAATAGCTGGGAGCTGAGCTGGGTACAAGCTGTGGGGAAACCGGCTGCGAATGTTCTGAAGAGCTCCTCTCTGCTGGTTTTGGGTTTTGGATATCAAGAGGGTTTAGAGCTGTCAAGAGATGCGGAATTTGCGAGAGATGGGTAAAGTGACATAAGGGTTTCCTGTCTATTCCTATTTGTGCTCCAGCTAATTATAAGGTGGTGTCTTTACTGCTTCGTGTTGTGGGCTGTTTGGCGGTATTTTCTGCGTGTACGAAACCGCGCAGCATCGCGGTTTAAGGGAGAAGGGAGTGAATGGATGAATGCCGTGATTGTAACTTTATTGTTGCCGCTCGCTTCTGTTACGTGACTGCCATTAGCAAGGAGAGGATCAGGAGCCTGTGGCTGCCTCGGTGTGGGAAGGAGACTGGTAGATCTGCAGGTTGAAGAGCTTTTTCATGTCTGCTCTTTGGCTCCATCCTGAAGCTTTTTCGTTCCTTCTTGCCTGCAGCTTTTATTCATGTATCTCTTGCGGGGAGGTATTTCAGCTGGAAATTGTGAAGTATCGCCTTTAAGTCTGTGACACCCGAGTATTTACAGCCGGCTGTGGCAATCTGTGCAGTAGTAAAGCTTCTTTTTTTTTTTTTTTTTTGGTTTGGTCTAGTTAAAATTACTACAGTAATTAGCAGTGGGCTGCTGGAACCAGATGATCTTAAGATCCTTCCCAGCCCAAAGCATTCTGTGATTTCTTTATGACCATCAGGCCCAGAAATAGCTACTATCTCATACCGATACGGAGGTTTTGATAGAGAACTGTTTAATGACTCTTGTATTATCAGGAGCACAAGCTTAGGCACTTATGCAAGTGCTTCTAGAGGAAGCTGTGCTGGCTGTGCGGATGGTGTATGCGGAGGCTGTGCCGGAGTGGGAGTATCATTTACAAACTGGGTTAGAAAGGGGCATTGTAAGCTAACTGAGTAGCTCACGGAGTTTGAAACACAGTGCCTACCATGTTCCCTGCTGTGCTGTGCAGGGAACTGAGTGACTACAACGTGCTGTCTGGGATGAGTAAGCTATGGGTGGGCAGTTGTGAGTCTTTCAGGTAGCAGAGATGAGGTGCAGGTAGCTCTTTTCCACTGAAAGCAAGTGAGTGACATTTCAACATACGTGAATGTTCAAGAAAAAAAAGCTTTGTAAATACTGAGCTGGACTGACATTGAAATCTGTCTCTAATGGGATTTCTTGGCCTAGAAAAGAAAAAATTTACCCTTCCCCCCACCTCCCAAAAACCCAGTTACTCTTTGTACACTTCGTGATGTTCAGGGATTGCTACAGTCTGCTGACAAAAGCTGCTTGCATACATACCTACCAATATAGGTCTATAGCTGTTTTTTAAAAGACACAAAAGCTATTTTGGCTGTTGGGGAAGGCGGTACCTCCTTCCACAGCAGATGAAGCGTATGATGTGTGTAGATTTATTTCAAAGCTGTGAGACTGATTCATAAGTTTTTCTGGACACTGTAAGTACAGGTGTGCCTGGAGACCTCTTTTAATGTGCTGTGTTTCTCTCTTTGGTGGTGATTCAGTCCCCTCCCCTCCCCCAGTATAAACAGCTATTACATTAAACACTTGATAACCTTGTGTTAACCCTGTTCACATAGATACACACCTGTGCCCTGCCAAAAGTGTATGGCTTTATACCACTTAGAGGCCCACAAGAAGGGGAGCTGATCTGGTTGCCGGCCTGCCTCCTGGACAGCTGTGCTTGTGTTACCCACTTTGTTCAGTCTCTAACTGGAGACTCTGGAGAGGATCTGTAGTCTACCCAGGGCCACTTGGCTGGAGCTGAAGGCTGCACTGTACGCATTTTGCTGTGCACTCCTACGCTCACAGCCACCTTAGGGGATGTGTGTTGAATGAACGTTTTGTTGCTAAAATACAGTATCTTAGACTTTTTTTTGGAGTGAAATAAGTGGGGATCTCTTTCAGTCATGACAAAATTAATTCTTGATCTGAGCTTCTAGCATTAGATCTAATACTTGTATATGCCACCTAGTTTTCTGGGTAAATTGGTTGATGCTTATGCCTTATTCTGGTTCTAAGGATGACTTTCTGAAGTGGGACTCTTATTTAAACCAGTGGAAATAATAGTGATGTAGATTTTCCAAAGTATTATATTATCTCTGGACTCTTCAAATGCTATGATTAACTTTCGTTTTCTCCAGGAACAGTAGAATCTCAAGCCCTGGTAGTTGTAGTAGAGCCTTTGCAGTTCATAAGAAAATGAAGTGTTTCTCCTGAATGTTCAGGGGTGACGTTATTTATGCCAGTTTTTGCTGTGCAAAGGTAACTTGAAATAGGTAGTGACAGGGAAGGAAAAACGTAGTTGCCAAGGTTGACTAACATTTCCTGTAACCCTTCAGTGCTTCCCAGTGTTGGGTCTTGTAAATATTCATTTTCTATGATTTAAGTCAGTTGAAAAGTAGTTTCTGAAGGTGTGTGACCGTGAAAGCATTATTCATGAATGGATGCTGATCTACTGTGCTTTCCACTAAACTGAAGTTTAATTACTTGTAGGCATGACAGAGAATTTTTCACAATGTTTTGCCTTCAGAAAAAATGCACAAAACAGTAATATTTTCAAAGTAGCACATGACAATAAGGATAGAGACTTAAAGGTGGCAGGAAAAAGAAGCAAAGCAGGTCATAAACTTCCCCAAGTTATTCTTTAAAGTTTTCTTTTTTTACAGCTTTATATAAATTACTGTGATGGAAGTTTAAAATGAGAATTGAGATTTTCATTATTGTAATATTAAACAGTTTTGGGGTGTTCTTTGTTGTGCCTCATACGTGTTTAGTTAGCTGAAAAAGGTGTGCCCATTTGAGAGGATGTGTAATTAACAAGGAGCTGGGAAGCACTTTTCATTGTTTTACTGGATTTTTTTCTTTCCCTGAAACTTCCCCTCTTCTGTCAAACTGGTCATTTCTGTGATGATAAAGTAATGTTTTACCAGGGCTGCTTCATCTGGCTTTGCGTAGTCCTGTGCTTGAGTGTCCAAGTAGATAGGTGGAAGTGTATCAAAAAGACTTAGGAGGGATCCACTTATTTTACTGGGATCTTTAGTTTGGGGAAGATGAGGTGGCTGCAGAGTTGCTTTTCAGTGTAGCACACAGCTGATTGTGTACCAAAAGGTGAGCCTGTGAACTCCAAAAAGATGCTGCTGCAGCTGCCATTTGGAGAGTTAACTTGCTTGTGTGTTGATGTAGCTGTACAGGCTGGGTGGAAGCTGTTTTAATTGTTTTCCCATGATGTGAGTGTTTTGGTTTTGTTTCTTGGATGAGTTAATGAAAGGAAAGAAAATTGTTTTTTCTCTTCACAGAGCTGTTTACTTACAAAGCAAAAAGTAACACCTTGTATTTCAGACTAATGTATGCCATCATCTTTGATGGGGAAGTTACAGGTCTTGCTGTCGAGGCCTGCATTAACAAGGTCACGCATTTAGTTGTGTTCTGGCCAAAACCCTTGAGTGTTCTTTTATCTACCTATGAAGTTCCAGGAATGCGAAGAAAAGGCTTCTCAGCTTCCTGGAGGTACTGCTGCAGCCTGCCTTTGCTGCGAGGGAGGTTAGTGCCTGTAGTAAAAAGGGTGTTGAGCTCCACTTCTGCTAACATAGGGTGTTCAGGAGCCACTCAGTCCCTTCCTGCTCCCCACCACACCAAGCTGTGCTGCAGTGAGGGTCTGGGTACGTGAACATGTTTCTGAAAATCACATAAGTAAACAAGAAAAAACTAACTTCGGTACAGTTAGTGTGTTTTGGTTTTTATTTATGGTGGAGTGGAGGAGAAAAAAGGCTTTCTCAGAGCAGAGGCATGCGTGTAGTACTGCCACTGAGATTTTTTTGATGAGTAAGTGCTTTAAAGCACCGAACATTAGCCTTTACATCTAGAGTATGTTCTTACAGTGCCTGAGGGGGAAACAAAACAGATGGCAGATTGATACGAACTTGGACTAAAGACATGAACAGATAAGAAACTTTTCTAAAGACAATAAATAAAGTTAATTGAAATCCATGTATCAAATTTAGAGCAAGTTTATTGGTAATCTGGAAATAATATCTGTTTTCTTGTCTTTCCCTCGTCTTCCACCTATTTCTTTTTCTCTCTGTTCTTGTACAGCAGTAAACTCATAATCTACCAGGCATTTTCTGCATTGATCCTCTTAAAAAATTAGTATTAGCCTATATATGAGGTGAGCCAAAGAGGATTGAACACTGTGCTGCAAATTTAGTACCTGCTGACCTCATTGTAAGGACAAACTAATTGCCTCTGTGAAGTATATTTTTAGTGCTCGATATGGCATGTGTTTTATTTGAGGAGTTTGGTTTGTGTGTTCCTGTGCAGGGTTGTGCCTGCCAAGCAGATATGTAGGTGGTGGAGCACTGATGCAGAAGTGACTAGGAAGTGTATGGAATTAGACTGGGAAATCCTGACTTGCATCTGATTACTCAGCTGAGCTGGGATACAGAAGAGGATATGCAAAGCAGCGGAAGGTTTATGGGAGCAGGCGTTTCTGCTGGGAAAGCAGGCAGGGGAGTAGAAAGTTAAGCAAACTTTGTTAGCCCTTTGCTGGTGTGCAGCAGAGACACCAGCTGATACCTGGAAGCCAAGGCTGGTCTGACACTACTGTGCTGAGGTGAGACAGACTGGGGAGGCTGGTGTTCCCTGTGCTTGAATGTGGCCTGCCAGGTCTGGGCAGATTTGTATGCATTGCAAATGGCAGAGGGGGAGGAAAACAGGGAAAAGTGCGTGAAACATGATTATAGTTCTTGCTTTGTTCAGGAGTGGTTTTTTTCAAGGGCAGGCTTTAACTGTGTTCTTCTGCTGAGATTTTCCTCCTTCTCCCAAGATAAAGAAGGCATTCTTCCTGCCCCAAATGGTTAGTTTTTATATGTATATACTCATTTTGTTGTGCTGGGGGTTTTTGTTTTGTTTTTTTTTTTTTTTTTTTAATAAACAAATGATGCTCTATGAACTTTGTCATTGTGTATACAAAGTGACACAGAAAAATGGAGGCTTTTTTTTTTTTAAAAAGAAAAGACTTTGTTCTCATTGCTGCTGCAAGATAATGAGTTATGCTTGTCTGTTACTGGAAAAATAATGCAGGATATAGGGAAGAGACCTAGAGATGTGAAAGTTCTTGGGTTTGTACTTGAATTCTCAGTGTAAATTTAATGTGTTCTGGAGAGAACAAAATAATATGAATGTTTTTTAAAACAAAGTGTGCTATGTCTTAGATCATGACATTGAGGTTGTGCTTTGCTTAGGTTTGTTGTAGTTTAACTCTGAAGTTTGAAATACTTCAGAAGGAGCTAGCTATCTCTTGTATTGTTTATCATAAAACAGGCTGGTCAAAGTTTGTGTGAGGGCACACTAGATTTAGTAATTTGTCTCGGTAAAATGCATTTTACTGTACCTTCCCAGTTTGCAAGTAACCTCTTGTGGTGGTAGGAAAGGCTAGTCCAGCCATGCCTTGTTGTGTTTGGGACTGTCGTGTGCATGGGTAATACTGGTTCATGTGCTGGAGTTACAGTGAATATCAAGAATTGATGGGGTATTTTGCGGATATCCTGTGTCTTTTGCCTTATCCAGTCATGCTTGAATTTATTCAGGAGACATTTTATTAAATAAAGAACACTGGCTATACCAGTTGGATCAGCTAGTATAATTGGAAGAGTTATAGGAATATAGACAGGCTTTTGGACAATCAATCCTTTCCCAACTGAATCTAATAAAATATTTCTCCCCCTTCTCTGTAAGAGCTGGTTGGTTGTTGGTAGGCCCTGTAATTCCTGCCAGGCTCTGTAGCATGGACCATGAGATATTTCGGTGTGTAAATCTGCACACCGAAATTGAGTATGGTAAGAATTGTCTGCAGGGCATTTAAAACCAGAGGAGAGTGCTGCACACAGCAGTTAATAACTTGGGCCCTGACCTTGCTCAAGGTTTGTGTGGGAGGAGCTTCGCTGAGGTTTACCTGTAGGACAAGAACCCTGCGTAAGCACGCTGTCCTGACCTCTCGGGGAAAGCAAACCCAAAATACCCGAGAAACCAAAAAAAAAAAAAAAATGTGGTAGTGAACAGGGCAGTAATGCTTTAGTTTGTTGCTTCACATGTAGAAAATTGGTGGAGCAGTGGTGTGCTCAAAGCATTTTTTCCTCTCCCATATCTCTGTTGTTTCTTTTAAGAAAAATTGTGCGAAATGGCCAGAGGCAAGAAATCTTGCATTCATGTTTCCACTCAGCAATTGCATAATTATGAGGGATTTGGTAGAGATGCGTATGTATGCACACACAGATCTCCTCCCTATTTGGCTGTAGATGTACCCTACCTAAAGCGTCAGTTTTGCAGAAAATTAGTTGTCCCTGGAAATGTGTGTTCAAAGAAAATAAATAACTTTGGTAGAAAGACTATTCTCTCTCCTCCCCCCCACCCCCCAAAAAAAACCCACCCACAAAACAGCTGCAAAGCTGCTAAAAAGTGTCTTTATTTTTGCTGAGGAATAAGAATTGAATTCTTTTTTCCTATTAAAATCTAGTCATATGGATGAGAGAATGCCTCCTTTTTTTGTCTTGAAATTATTGTGATTGCTAAAAATCTGCATTTACATGTTTAGATGCTTGTCCCTATTGAAGTAAGTTTACTGTTGGGTTGAATCTGACTAGGGTTTTACTCTGTCAGTGAAACTGATAAACTGCCTTGCAAGGTCATCCTGATTACCTGCTAGGTAAGTGAGACACAATGGCCTTTTCATTTCACTTTTTCATAGGACTTAGTTGTCAGTGGTTATATGATAAATACATAAGACAGGCCTTTTCACAGGCTTAAAGGATTTCCTCTGTGATCTCCCTAAAGAATTTTTTTTAAAAAAAGGAGAAAACCAACTTATGTGTGTACATTCACAGCATATTCATTGTTCAAAATACAAGACTAGCTATTTTTAGTGGGGCTGGATACTACTGAAATAGTTTTTTCTTCAAATATGCAAATAGGTCATTCTAAGTGTATCTTGATTTTCATATTTTATGTGTGTAAGGCATTTATTGCAATGGCAGAGGGTGTGTGACATAAATATCTATTTCATGCAAACACGGCTGCATAAATGAAATGTGTTTATTTGCTCACAGAATAAAGGTGCTGATAAAGAAACATTCTCAGACGGTTGAATTTGCCTATTTGGAATTGATTAAAGAAAAAAAAAAGATGCTTGTATCTGCCCCTGAAATGGGCCTCCTATGTGCATAAATTGATTGTGCATCAAATGGTACATGCTGATATTCAGGAATTCCACTGAGGTTTTTAGGAACTTCTTTTTTTTCCTGCTTTAGTACTGACAGTCACCAGGGGAAAAAGTAACCATTATTCACAGCCTGTCTTCTGTTCTCTAATTTAATTGTTGGCTTTTATGGGAGTTCATTTCCTGTCACTGCATGTTTGTCTGTTTTTCTTCATAGCTACACCTTCATCTTCTGGAATAGGATGCAGATTTATTATGTCAATTGCTTTGGAAAAAGAAATTTCTCATCAGATTATGAAATGGTGCTTTTGATCAGACCAAGCATTTGATGGCCTTTGCACTCAGGTTTCTGCTTAGTGTTCGTTGAGAAGGCTGTACACATTCATTTTCTCCAGCATGAGGGATCGTGGTGGAATGGGTCTGGAAGCATGTCCAGGGGATGGGACGAGTGTAGCAAACAAGAATAGGTAATGTTTGTGGAAGGTGAAGGAGTCAGATTTACTGATTTCTATGCAGTAAATGGACTTTGGGAGTCAAAGGTGTTAATGTGATCCTGTCATTACATGGCACTTGGTGGTGAAGGGAGCTTTGAGGTTCCCACAGAGGGAACTTGGCCTGCATATTTCCATGGCAACTGCCCTCACTTACACATTTAGAACCTTTGATTAAAGATACAAAAGGAGGGAAAAACCTTTTAAATGTTACAAATGTAAAGCTTTAGTTAGATATTTCATTTTAACAATATCTCTTATTTACATTCCTTGGTGTGTGAAAGCTTTATAAGGAACACAGCTGTCCTTTCCCCATTTGGTAGACTTTGAGATGACTTTTGGGACAAATGTGGTGCTCTGGAGATAGATACCTGACTTTCATCATAGCTGCAGTAACATCACTTCAGCAGTTTAGTTGCTATTTACTATATTTTGTACCAAAATTATACTTGAGGTTTGTATCTCTGATAGAAGGGTTTGAGATTTGAAAAGCCCCTATTTCTCTGTTAAATAAAACTTAGTTTTAAAGAGGAAGGATGTGAGATATAATCTGAGTTACAGTTTCTTAAGCAGTAAAATGGCTCATAGGCAAAAACCTTATGCTAGTGGGTAAAGCGAACTATTCCTGCAGAAACTGAGGTTTGCTGTTGGCCTGCAGACTATGTGGAAGGGCATGTTTATGATGTTTATGCTTGGTGCATCTTTCTGCCTCTCCCTCCCCTACCCTATCTGCATATTCTTGAAAGTATTCTACTTCATGCTGTGGTGGCCAGGTAGCAGTGCCATGAAAGGAATGCTTTTCATTCAGGTTCGGGTTTCTTGTGCCTAATGCTCAGGTACAGCATGTTGTGCTTTCTAGGAATTTCTGATTACTGGAAAGCAGTGGAATTTTGGAAGCAAGTGGACTAATTTTCCATTACTTTTTTTTTTTTTTGTCCCTACCATGGTGAGAGAACAAGACAAATGTAAAGGGCTGTTTTGCCAGGACTACGTGCTGAATTTCTCCAGCATGTCACCATCACTTCTTGTCTTTCAGAAGGAAGAAATGTATGGATACAGTGGTGATTGGTTGTGTAAATGGACAGGGCAGGCTACAATTGCCAAAACAGAGTTTTACTGCTACAGATGTATTGTTCCAGCTGAATTTTTAAGGCTAAGCATGCTGTATGATTGTTAGTAGGCTTGTGTGCTGCTTCTGCTGTGACTGTGAAGGGCTCTTGGTGCTACTCTGGTACAAACCCTTAGCATTCCTTGAGAAAGCTTTTAGTACTGAAAGGTGTGGTTGATTACTCTGGAAAGTTCATAACCACTATGCAGACACTACTGAAAAGTTCATTATACTAGGATATTTATAAGGATGTTCTCCATTATTAAAACAAGAAAAAAACTTGGAGAAAAAAATTAAATGGCATCATGAAATAGTTTTTTTTATCTAGGCCAGTTATAGGAATTGATATGTTATTAATCCATGCAATTTTGGGTTGGGAGTGGATTTTGGTAGCAGTTGTGATATAAGTACTTCTGGCTACCCTGTGAAGCAAGAGAAGTAACTGTTGCCTGCTTGGAGTGTAAATATGTTTTGGAAAAGCAGCAGCTTATAGAGATCATCCTGATGTCAGTACTGTATGTCAAACTGACCTCTTGGCATACTTAAAGCGCTTTGCACCTTTTGCATCAATCAGAAAGGTGGGGTTTGGGTTTTGTAGTCAGTGCTTTGGTTGTGGGTTGTTTTTGTACTGGAATGTTTTTAAAGCAGCTTTTAGATTAAGTTGCCTTACCATCTGAATACTAAACATCATGGGAGTGTATCAGTTAATACCAATGAAGGTGGTAGCCATTTGTCTTCTGATGGAAGAATACTCTCAGTGAAACGCCGAAGTCGCAAACTCCCTTTCCTAAGGTGATTTTGTTCTAGTGGTTGCTCACCAGAAGCAGGAAAGCCATGAGGCTTTTGTCAGCTCTTGCCATGGTGTGGGAGAGCAATCCCATGCATGTCGTATGGTGCAGAGAGTTGTTTGCATCAGTGCTTGGGGAAAGAAAACCTATGTCTAAGCTTGCTTCTGTATCAATTATGACTGAGATTTTTGCTGTTTTGGGGCCCTGAAAAGTTATTTAGGAGTTTTGTGATGGGTTTGTTCCTGTTTCATCACAGAGAATTAACATCAAGCAAGTTCCAGATAAAAAATGTTATTTGAAACGTCCTTAAAGGCAGATAGAAATGTGCGGAGGTGGAGAACCAAGTTACCAAAAATTAAAGATGTTTAAACTGCATGTTGAGATTTGAAGATGGATATGTGAAATATGGGACAGACCTGGGTGTTCTGAACATGTGCTTCCAGTTGTGAAGGTGCTGCTGCAGCTCTGAACTGGTACGTTCAGACCAGAATGTTCTTGGTGTTTGGTTCATTGAGATCCTGGCAGTGTCTGTCTGGATACAGCTCAGCTGGAGTAGATATGTAAATAGGAGGAAAATATTGAAGCCTTTGCTCAGAATTTGCATGGTTTTCTGCTGGCTCCTGAAAAATATTTCAGTGCTTTCACTAAAAAGAGCAGTGTGGGTTTTAATGTTGTGCTTTCATTACAGCCAGTAGCACTGTGCAAATGTTTATTTAGATGTCCATGTAGGGTTGTGATTGCTGCAGTCATTTCAAAAGTTCTTCAGATGTGATCAAATGACTTCAGAAGGTTCCTTTGAGACCTTTGTGATTACATGAGTTCAAGATACTCAAGCCTTGAGTTTTAAGACTTTATACACTTTCAAATGCAAATACAGCATTAATACTGAAGTGCTGTATCAAGTTACCCAGGCAATAATGTTGTTACTTTTTTACTTTACACATTACCACCTGTGAGTGTGCTTTCTCTTAACAGACGGAGGAACCTGTGCTTAGAATTAAAATTAATCACTTATTGACAGTAAAGCCATAAGCATTTTATAGGACATACTATTTAATACCGACATACTATTTAATATTGGCATACGTAAAGCTTCTTGTGGGAAGCAAGAAATAAAGTTTTATTGCTGAGGTGCTGACAATAATGATGCTTATTGATTCCAGCATTTAAAGAGGAAAAATGTAGAGTTTCAAACTAGTGCTTTCCTTTCAGGAAGTAATATTTTGCAAATGCGTTGATGGAACTATTTGTTCTATTGTGAGCCGGAGTCAGTGTCAGGTTGGTACCGCCTGTGCTGGAACAAGACACTTTATTGTTTCCTGAGTCATCCTGAATATAGGAATGTGAAGGCCAAAGCTGTAATAAAACTGGATGGTTATTTATTTTCACTCAAAAAGAAAAGCTGTAGCTGAATTTTGATTTATTTTTAGTTCTTTGTGTCATTTCATTTACTTCTTAATAAAAGCATAGTTGACACTTTGCTTTGAAAGAGAAGTGTATTCCATAAGACTCAGAATTCAGGCTTCATTAAAATTAAAACCACTTTAGTCGAAGTTTTAATATCAGACTGCCTAGAAATTTACATGAGTAGAGCTGTTTTAGTTATTTTTTAGTGAATAGCATATGTAGGTAATGTAAATCCGGTTATATATGTAGCATTTGTAATACCTAGACTAATTATGAATAAAGTTTGCTTTTTGGCTGCCTAAAATTCCTAATGTTATCACATACAGTGTGTACACATAGCTGTCTGTTCCCTTTGTAAATGGTGTGCTATGGATAGCTGCGTTGGCACAGATTTTCCAGACTCATTGCACTGGAACACCAGTTGGACATGTGCCAAAAGGTTAAGTGTGTAGAATAAGAGGCAGGGCATGTAATATCCAGCGCATCACCAACAGTGAAATGGTTGCATTTTATGGGGCTCTGTTGTGATTTGTCAAGTTTGTGCAACAGGGCTTCAAAACCATGTATTTATATTGCTACTTTTGGTGCTTGGGTTTGTGGCAGAGGCAGTGTGGGTGAAAACTGTTTGCTTGCATAAAATGCACAGTGAAATGCCAAATTCATCAGAGGCTCTGTTGTGTTAGCCCAGCTGTCAGCCAGTGGCTGATGGCAGGAGTAAAGTGCCCATGCTTGTGCTTGTTTTGGGATTGGGCTTTGTGGCAAATGGAAATTGGAGTTCACTGAAACAGCTGAGTGTTTGCTGCAGTGATTATGGCATGCTTCTGGACTTTGGCTGTAACCCCGTGCTCTGCTCTTTGGCAGGAGGACAGGGTGATCTGGTCTGGAGGCTGAGGTCAGCTACTTCAGGCTTCCACATCTCCAGGAGGTGTGTGGGAAACAGACTAGCTCTGAAATGGCTAAAGGGGAAGAAACTGTGATAACAGTGCATATTAGTATTGAAGCTTTACGCTTCTTGTCGTGGCCATCTGCAAGAGTCAAAAATGTGTCTGTGAGCTTTAATGCATGTTGTTTAATGGCTGTCTTTGTCCATATAGGGGGTCATATGGGTGTGGATCATACAGGAATACATTGATTAATCAAGGAAGTTGTCTAGTGTGAACAGGAAACTATTAAAAATGTGGTCTTTTCAGTAGCACTTCCCTTCCTGTGTCCTGTCTCTGTCTACCGGAAATAATGCAGCTTGCTTGTTTCTCAACTTGAATGCTTTAAGCACTCAGTAAAACTCACTTGTAATCAAGCCTACTTACATTGCTGCTGTATTGTTTCCACTTAAGTTTCTTAATGTGCTTAAGGTTGTTTTAAGGATATAAAGAACTACTTATTTCATCTCTCCCAAAGGAAAGACTGCTTTCTCCATTTTCAAAACTTTTTTACTTTAATAGCTAATTAAAGCTGCTTTTCAAACTTTGTGTAAAGAGGTTTAAGTGTTTCTGTGTGACTGTGATGTGGGATGAACCAAAGGCAGTGTAATCTTCTGCAGTTGATGGAAGTGTGAGCTTTTAAAAATGTTAGGAATTCAGAGAAGAAAGCAGGCTGAGAAGAATCTTAAACTTCTTTTAAATCTTTGAAAGTTGTGGAGGAGACAATGAAGGTGCCTGAACTTTCATCCCAACAACCAAATGCTGTCTAATATAAGCAAATTAGGTAGTTCCCTCTGTGTGGAGTGGAGGTACTTGAGAGCTGGAAAAAGACAGTGTTTGTCACCTTCCTAATGATTTCCGTTTCCTGCAGAAATCTGAAGGGTCTGGATTCAAGTGTAATTGATGGCTTTATGGTACTACCAGGGCTGTTGTATTCTGGTGGTGATGGAGGGCCCCAAGCAGAGCTTTGGTGTGTTAGGAGTTTATGGTATATAAACACCTGTGGGAGACACAGTCCCTTCCGTGGGAAATTTACAATATAGTGTGAAACAAGAAAAAAAAGTGAGCCTCATGGAAGGATGAGAAACAGAATTTGGGAGAGTTAGAGATGCTTCTGTGGTCCTGCTGCATGCAGTCACTGAGCTGTGCCTTTGGCTATTGTATCTGAAAATGATTTGAAGTCTTGCTGCAGATGTGCATCCCAAGTGCATGGGGGAAAGAAAGGGGCAGTAGCTGTTAGTTTACTGAGTAACGTGCAAAGTGAAATGGGTGTGGGGTAGGAATGTAAGAGGCAGGTTTGAGCTGTGTGACTTGGTGTCAAACTTAAATAGTAGATAACTAGCAAAGGGGGCAGGGCTAGGCAGGATGGAAAACTGGATAAAAGCAAAACCTCGCAAGATTCAAGTGTCCTCACAGGAAATAAGATTTTGGTGGCTCTTTGAGAGCAACAGTGGTGAGGATCGTGTTTAGATTTTCTTTTTCAAGTAAATTTTTGGTGTGGGCAGGAGGAGATGACTTGAAGAAATACATGCATGCGATTTCTAGATGCTGATGTTCTGCTCTGGAGTGAAACTACAGCATGTTACTGATCTTCTGGAAGCTGAAATTTTTATTATTCTGATCCAGACATTTCTTTCTTGGTATACTCAGTGCAAAGCCCAGAAACACTTTTTTTTTTTTTTTTTTCCTCCCCTCTTTTCAATTTATTGAGAAATAGACATGTAAGTTTATTTTCTGAAGTATTTCTACAGAGGGTGGAAATTTGTCAATTTTATAAATCTGGTGCAACTCTACTGGTACCTCTTCTGCCAGGGCATGAGAACTTGGCAGATTTGCTGCTTGTTACTATGTTGTTCACACTGTGATAAAAACGTAGAGATAACACAGTTGATTATTGCTTGCATCTGTGTATCTAGATATACCAAATGCATTGTGAGTTCATTTCTACAAATGGATTTTCCCCGAGGTTTGTATGCAGCCTGCACTGATTGATCCTTGGTGATAGCTGTATCAGTAAGCTAAGTTTTAAATAGGCAGCTGAAGTGGGTATTTGGAAGGTAGCCTTATTGAAATATGGTTCTCATTAGGGGAGAGCATTATATTTAAAGTCATTTTAGCTTGTGATGATGCTGTAGTGCTTCTTGGAGATGATGAGATTACTCCAGGGAGAAAGTGAAAATGCCTTGTATCACTCAGCTGTCTTCGTGCTGATTAGGGAGTGACACTGTCCGAGATGCCTCTTGGAGGCAGGCAATTATTTTCAGCTGGAGAGATGTTAACCAAGAACTAAAGCCTTAGGGGAGGAAAGGGTGACCAGGTCTGGGAGAGGGAGGGGACACTCACAAAACATGTAACATTTATTTTGCTGCTTCTAAGTACTACTCTATCTTTATAAAGGTTTCACCATTCATGTGGAGCAGCATTTAATACTTGCAGCTGACTCTGTGCAAAGTGTTCCCAGTTTCCTACTCTGATTTTTATAGTTTCTTAAATATCAGACAACTCAGTGCTAATTTGCATCCTGCTGTATAGTTAGTGAGATCAGCAGAGATGCTTTTTATTCTTGCAGTTCTTTTCAGATAGTATTGGGGGCTTTGGTTTTGTGTGTTTTTTGGTTGGTTGGTTTGTGGAGGTTTTTGTGTGTTTTATGGGTTTTTTGTTCGGGGTTTTTGTTTTAATATTGATCTAAAATCTACTTTTAAGCAGCAAAGGGATTTATATCCAGCGGGCTGCTGCGCAGTCATTATTTTGTGGCAGACTCATTACCTGATGACAAAATTCAGACCACTGCCAACTGCTCAAGGCAACCTTTTGCTATGGTCTTTGTAAGAGAGCTGCGAGAGCAGCCATGCAGCTTGGGTTGCATGTAAGAAATTCATTTTTTACGTATTTTGTGAGGCAGTGGGAATGGAAAGCTCATTTAAAGATTCCTTATCAGGTAAATTAATTGTTACAACAGGGAATAATTTATTAGGAGCAGAAAATAATTGTCTTAACTTGTAAAATGCTGTAATCTAGGCTCTGAGTGAGTGAGGTTTATATAGTATTGTTGCTGTTGACTGACCAATTTCATTACATCATAACTAACAATGAAGCTGTTTGAATTATTCAGCAGATTGCAATTTCTTAAACTCACTGTGGGTCATGTTGCCTATGTGGAAATTAGTTGTAAATGATCTTATATTTATGTGTGCATTGGAGAGGGATCTCTTTCTCTGACTAGTCTTCTTAATGTCTGTAATAGCCTTGGTTCAGCATGAGAGTGCCCAGGCACACACGTGCAGACGTCATCCCCCTAAACAGCAACATGCCTGTGTTGCTACGATATGATCTGTGGAAGTTGTCTTTTTTTGTTGGTACGTTTTGTATAGATACTGTGTGTTTTCTATTGCCATACAGCTTAAATATGAAGAATTAATGAGAAAAACCTTTGATGTGTGTATTGTGTAAATTGCAGCTAACAGGCGGCTGCTTTGTTTATCCTGTGAGTGTGCAAGACCAGTTTGAATCTTGAGAGCTATTTTGAAGTCATCAAGCTTTGAAGACCTCAGACTTTGAAGTGATTTGTATTAGTGTATACAGAATAATCTGTGTTTATATAAGTAACTGGCAGTTGAATATCAATATTTTTTCCTAAAGAATAGTCATGCTGAAGTTGAAAGAATAGTGGGGCGGGACAATGGGGATAGGGATAGACCTCAGTTGTGGTTGTGCTCTAGAATGTATTGCTGGGTTTTCTGCTTAATGCAGTTAAATCAAGCTGCTCTGATCTTGGTTTTTATTAAAACTTAGAGTATGTGTTACAAAACTAGTATATCCTTTTTCTGGTTTAGCACTTTTAAAATTTAACTGTACCTTGATCAGCGTCATTGAGGCTCACTTGAATAAATGAGCAGAATTCAGTCCACACAAACCTGAAAATCAGTAGGGTTGAGTTTGCAAATACAGGCAAAACAAAAGGCAAACTAAAAATAAAATACGCCTTTTAGGAGACCTCGTAATAGAATTTTTATGCTTATAAAGTTCTTTCTTCTTTAATAATATCAGGCGAAGTAAGAGCTGATGATGGAGAGGGCTTTTACAGTAAGCAAGAATATGGTGCTGACAAAAAAATCGGATACTTATCTTGAGGATGTCCATCTTTGTTGAGAGCAGAGTTTTTCCTGGGAAATGTGACAGAGTAGATGGTGGCTGTGGGTCACGGTGCAGTGAGCACAGGAGAGCAGTGTTTGGCCTGGAGGTGGTAGATCCTTCAGAAGGTTTGCCACAGCAGGCTTGTCTTGGTTTTGGTTTGGCTTTTGGGGCTGGTGGAGATGAGATTTGTTTTCGTGGGTGCAGGTTTGAGGAGTTGGCCCTGTCTGTCAGTGGGAGATGCGTGAGATGTGTGAGATATAGACCTGCTTTTCTCCTGAATGGCTGAAAAGTGATACATGGTGTAATCTGGGGGTATGGTAAGCTGATACTCCTGATCTGGAGGAGCTGTTTGGAGTCTCGCTCTGTGGTTGGCGCTGCTCATCTCATTTTCTGAGTAGGTATCTACTCAGGTGGGATGTGACTGGTGTCTTGTATAACTTGCTCTTTTAAGGTTTATTAACACACTTCTTGCGGACTGTTCTGCCTTTGCTTTTGTACCTGGCTCTTGCGCTGAAGTTAGTTTTACTCATGTTTTCGCAGGCACTGCAAGCCAGGGGCAAAGGTACCAGCACTGCAGAGCGGCTCAGCAGGTCGTCTGCTGACCTCCTAGCAGTGGCTGCTGTTACGGGTACCTCACTGGGGCTCCTGCCTGCCTGCTGCCTGTGGCCTCTTCTTCCAGCCTGCCTACGGACTGTTCACTGGTGAATACAAACACACAAGCAGGCTGTTATGGAGGCTGCACAAGGGACCTGCTGGCTGCCCAGTGTGTCAAGGAGTAAGCTGTGATGACTGCTAGCAAGGAGAAATGAGTGTTCCTTGTGTTAAGTTCTGTCCTGTTCCACTGCTGCTCTCCTTTTGCACGAAGCACGTTCTTCTGGAGCTTTTTTTTTTTAGCCCACAAACACTTGTATTTGCATTTGCAAAATATTTTTTCAATATGCAGTATTTTTTGTGTACTGAGAATTAATGCTTTTTAGTGGTAGAGTTGTGCCGTAAGTGTAAGCTGAAAAAGTGTAGTTGCAGATTTGGAGTGGACAGTGTTCGGATTTCCTTTTCATTGTTCTGTCAAGAGCTAATGGTTAAAACAGTGAAGAGAGGTTTCCAGTTTCCATATTTGTATCAGTTTACTGTGTGTTTTTCTTATAAATGAAATGTGGCTAACCAAATAATTGGTATCTGCTATGAGAGAGGGTGAATGGGAGAGGGGAATACCAAAGATCAGTTTTATGTCTTTGCTTTCTAGACCAGCTATTTAACATAGTGCAGTAGAACTTAGCAATTTCAGCAATTCAGAATGATCCTGGCAGTTTCACATTTTCTTATTGTGTGAACAAAGTGGCTATTATTCTTCTGGTTGTTGCTGTTTGCTGTTTGCCTTCATCAGTGTAAAATGAGGTCCGCAAGAACTGCTGTGAAACTAACAATCTCTTTTGAAAGAATCACAAACGTTTGGGATTAGCCCTGCGTTGCTTCAGCAGCATGAACAAGGACCAGATGGGGTGTGTAGCACAGCGTGCCAGAGCGGGAGCCAGTGGTGCATGCTGGCTTTCACAGTTAAAATGGCTTGTAAAATAATGCTGACAAAGTCACCCCATTACATTAGCTTCCAGAGATGCAAATAATCAAGAGGCTTTGGGAGGGCTGCAGTTGCTGAAGTACTACGTTTTGTTTGGCCTCTGGGAAAGCTGTAGCATAACCAAAGAAAAAATGAAGTTTGTTTTTAAAAGTTTTGGTGATGTCATCATGGTTATGAAATTATAGAACATAGAGAGAATATAAATCTGCAGTTTGAATCTTACAAGTGGGAAGAAAGATTTCAAAAAGCTTTGTAGGATGCTTAAATTTGCCTGAAAGACCAAGGTAAAGTGAGTGTATGACCTGACTTTCATGCCTGTTAGATTTTCTCCTTTTATACTAAATGTTGCTTTAAACTTTAAAGGCATCATCAATTAAAAAAGTCTGTACCTTTCTAAAATGTTTTTTTATAAATATTATTATATTACTTTGTTAACATACTGTCTAATACCTAACATGTAATACATACTAATATATATTATTACAAGTAATTATAGTAATTACATTATTAATCACATAAATATGAATTTACTTGTCTGGAAATCTTGTGGAGGGGCAGGATCCTGACGGGCCCTATTTGCCTGAATTTGAGATGTGTTCTGAGGACACATGAGGAACTTCGAGAAGATAAAACAAGTTATACTTGTTACTTTGATTTGAGAAGCTACTCGTTACAAGCACAGGAACCCTGCAGCTCTTACTATATGATCTGGCTTCTTGCTTTGGGTTTGAGGTTGCCAGAAGTAGGCAGAATATTGCAGGAAATAGTCAGGAATGGGGAAGGGAGGCTGCTTGAGCTCGGTGCCAACTGATCAGGTTTTGTCTGTCTTTCTAGGTGATGGGGATTAATTATTTCCTGAATGGACCACCTGTACCTTCAGAAGCTTAAAGCTTACAGGACTTCTGGGGGTAGAATATTTAACTGTGTATTAAGAGTAGTGCTTCCACACCAGGCACTAGATCAGAGGTCCTGCTCCTCTGCTTGAGAATTTGCAGTCTTTTGGAGGTAAAGGCTGGGGGGTTGGGGTGGGTGTGTATGTGTGTAAGAAAGATCCTTGAGTTGCATTGGCGCATGCTCTTGGCTTCTGTCTGGCAAGTGATTTCCAGAGGGATTGTCTTTTCATGTATTCTCAGTAACCCTTCAGCCCATGTACCTGCATGAGAGGAGTGACAGTGGGAGCACAAATGCTTTGGTTGAATGGTAATTTAGGGAGATGTATGGTACCAAGAGGGACGAGAGAGTGCCTTCAAACCACATTGATTCCATAGGCAAAACACCACACGCTGCTGCTCTCTTTTTATTCCAGACCGTCCCAGACGGCTTCAGCTCATGTGACAAGTTTTAAGAGTTTTCTGAGGTCTGGCATGCATGCAGAGCACATAGTGTCTTGAGGCTGAAGTTTACCTTCCCATTAACTTGATTTTACAGTCTATCACTTTCCTGGCCTACAATGAGATTTTTCTCCGCATGGGATTTCTCATGAAGGCTCTTAATTATCATGTGCAGTTTGGGGAGTTTCCTTTGCATTACCTTTAGCTGATGGTCTGTCAGTGCACTTAAGTTGTAATTTATGTTGTGCTATAATTGCTGTTTATGAATTACACCTGCACTGTGCTAGAGTTTATCTAGAAATTGAGAAATAAATAGTATAGCACAATATAGACATAAGAAATTAATGTGTACTGAGACATTTCTTCTGCATTAGTGTGAAATGTCACTCAGTTAAATATGCAAAAATATGCAGAGAACATCTGTAATTATGTCATGCAAAGATGAAGGAGTTAATGTGGAGAACTTGCATCAAAATGATTCATGGCAAATAAGAGCAGATTTGGAGGATTGTGGCTTTGTTAACGAGACTTTAAAATCTAGGTGGGATTTTTCAAAGCTGTGTGTACAACCAAAGAGAAATTAAGAAGATTTTTCAAAATAATTTTCAGATGGATGACTTGAGTAGAGCTTTGCTCTGTAATGACTGGACATTATGTTTCCAAAGCGCATAGGTACTGATGCTTGGGGTTTGGCTTCTAACTTGGGAATGGCTCAGGCAGAGTCATTACGAGAAAAATCTGCTGTAATGATGACTTTTTTTTTTTGGGGTGGAAAATGGAGAAATGTATTCAAAACAGCCGGAGGACTCACTGCCTTGATCTTGTCTCTCTGAGGTGTGTGCATGAAAAGTCTTTATGAGCACTGATTGAGAGGTTTTCTCATTTGAAGGCTATAGCACTTCAAGCAGCAGGCGGTTGAATGAGTTGCTGCCCTGAGAAGGGGTTATACTGTGGAGTGATGACTGCTACTGCTGCAGGTTTCATTGCTTTTGCAGCTTGTAGCTACAGCTGCACTGTAGAAATATGAAGCAAAAATTTGAAGGTTAGGAAAAAATCTCGATAGAGCCAGGTAAACATCTGGGGAAAGCTGTTGTTGTGTATTGCCCAGAGTTACAGCAGCTGGTATTGTCCTTGCCTCTTCAGTGTCACCTCTTGCCCAGAGCAGAAGGTGGTGAGGTGGTGTGGGGTGCCTGAGGTGAGGAGATGAAAGAAGTAACCCAGTACTTCCCTGAAGAAAAGCAAATTGAAAGTGTTACTTAGCCACTGAGCAACATGGACCTCTGGAATGACTGGGTGAGTTTCTGTACTGAGCCCTGGAGTTTATCCACTACTCTCATTTTCCCCACCCAGAAAATGGATATCTCCTCAGTTTGTTTCTAATGATTGCAACTCCCCCATGCCATCTTATTTCCAGTGGTTAATTACTCTCTGCCTTGACGGTCTGCACATTTGATTTTTGATTTTTGGTTTCTGACTGCTGGATCCTTTCACTTCTTTATTTAATGAAAGACTGTGCTATTTGCAAGATCTGGGTTGCTCGCATGTTGCTTAGACTGTAGTAAGGTTATTTTTTTTCCTTAAGCAAGTGGTTTACTGTTGAAAGTGTCGATCCCAGTATTCAGAGAGGTGTATAAATGTCTATTGTTTGTAGTGTTAAAATTCCAGAATATAGCGTTGCAAAGCTGTAAGTCTTCAAATATTACAAAATGAGATTATGCGAAAGAATAAGTGACTGAGCAGAATCTGTAATAAATCTTGCTTGGTTTTCATTTTGTTGACTTATTATATCTTTGAAATACAATGAAAAGTAGCTCATCACCTAAAAGCACAGTTCTAGAACAATCAGTGTGATTATCTGATATTAAGTAAATAATTTATTTTGCGTCTTTCACCTTTCTATGCGAATGTTGGAGGAAAGGATGGATGATCATGTTGTTGAGTTCTCTACTTAACTAACCTAGGCTGTTTATGCTGTAACTAATATTAACGCCAAATGACTTTGGGAACGAATTTGTTTTTACTTAGTGTGAATAGAGAGCTATAGTAGTTGCATGCTATACTAAATATGAAAACAGTGTTTAAATACAGGTAGAGTAGGAATTTCTGAACCAGAAAGTGCAGCAAAACTTGAATTAAGCTTTGTTGAACAAATTAATTGTATGTTGGTAAATGTGTGCTGACCTGTGAGCTGGAGCCATGTGGTTTGCAGCCTCACCACCCTCCTTCAGCAAACTTGGCCCATGTCAGCTTTGAGTCCTTCTTTTGCTAGGAAAGGGGAGGGGGTGTTTTAGTAAAGAAAAACCAAGCCCAGGGGGAACAACAGTTGACCTGTGATGGGCAGCAGAGGCTCAAGGCAGCATCCTGCAGTTGACAGTATGTGGTGTCTGGAGTTAATATTTGGGTCCCCAAAGGCATGAGGTGGGGTAAAAGCTGTGTGGTGCATTGTCTATAGGTATACTTTGGCAGTAAAGTAGACCCAGCAGCTGAAGTCCTAATTCTGGAGTATGTGTAAAATCAATTTAGGAGGAGGAAACTCTTGTAGCAGTTGTGTGAAACTGTTCTTGCGTATGATGCTGACTTGTAATGAAAACATGCACTCCTGTATTTATACCCATACCTTCATGATGCTGATGTGCTTAAGTGGTGATTCTCATGGGGTGTGCAAATGCAGTCTCAAGTGTCCTCCTTCACAGTAGCTTTTTGTGACACAGTCTGTCTTTCAGTGCAGTTTACTTTGGCATACACTCAAGTAGGATTTTTTGTTGAAAAGGTTATTTTAGATATCTTATCATAGGGTTTACGAAAGCGTTGCATTTAATTGCTCACACTGAAGTGCTTGTCCCTCCCCACTTGCACACACTGTCCATCAAACATGTTAATCCCCTCCTGCCCTCCCCCCATTGAAGAAGCCTGATACGTTTCCTTTCACACTATTTAGGCCTTCTGGGAAATACATGCAGAAATAAAAGGCTTTTCTATAGCCCTTTCTCCCTCAGGAATGCATAGAAACCTGTTCCTTGGATCTGGTCCATAAACTTGAAACTTAATTTTAGGAGGTTGGTGGGGGGATCTATAATCATGTGCATGTGTTACTGAGGAAGTTCTAACTGCACATTGTAGTAGAGGTATAGGATCTCATGAGATCTCATGGTACTTTAGAAAGAACTCATGTTTGTTATTTGCAGTCTGTCTGTTGTGCTGAGGTTTGTCTCTGAAGCAGGTATTTAAGACTCTCAGCTTTGTAACCTTTGTTTGTCCTTCATCTTTATTAGCAGTGTGCACGCGGTCTACAGAGAATAGGCTTGTTTTATTTGCAAAGATTACTCAAGTCTGGTGTTGATTTCTCAACTCCTCATAGTACTCAGTATACCTTAGTGTACTTAGAATCACAAAGTAGTTAGGATTGGAAAGGACTGTGACATCATAAAGTTGCACACCCACCNNNNAGCAGGGACATCTCACACTAAACTATGTATACTCAACTATACCTTAACTATAGAAAGAAGCAAGCCCTTTACCTTGGTGTAACTGTTTCTTCATACGAGTTACGAGTGCATGGAAACCCATGAGAGAAGGTGCTGCAGGTTTTTACAGCAATACTGCTATACTAACAGTTGATATCGGTACTGTTCTACAGGCAGAAAGGCCAGGCTGAGCCTGGTGTAGTCTCTACCTCTCTGTGCATTGGGTATACAGGAATATATGGGATGGGCTTGGGGTGGGCTGACCATCATGTTTTGAAGGACCCAGAGCTCTGAGTTACCTATGCATCTCAGTGGCATTTGGAGCCCTTAAGACTTTGTGAAGAGCTAACCTGGGGTTATCCATAGTAGTAGTGCTGGGGTAAGGAGAATATGCAGCTGTGCACTGGCTTGGGCTCAGGGGCTGTCTGTGTTGCTGGGCATGTGTTGTTCATGCTCTCCTCGTCCTGCCTAAACCAGATGTCAGTGTGGCTTGGGGCATGTGAAGCATAAAATGCAAGTCCATATTGGCAGAACAGTGTTTTGGTTCCTGACATATGCTTGCCTGTGGGTTCATTTTTACCACGGGCAAAACCAGAATTGCGTTTTTCTCCACCAACATTATATATGTTTTTGAGTGTAGTTTGAAAGTTGTATATGAAACTTAACCTGTGTGGGAATACGTATGCAAATATCCAGTGTTACTGCTTTCTTCTTGAGAACAGCAGTGGTGGTGTTTTACATGGTTCAGGTGATTATAGCATTATGGAGACTTGTGCTTCTCAATGTTGGTGCACTGCTGCCACTGCGTATGCCAGAAAAGCCAGCTGAAACTTCTTTTGCCAATTCTCACTCCCTGGATTTGCTGCCATGCAGCCTCTTCACAAGTGGTGGTGCAGCTGCTTGGAGGCCTGATGCTGTGCCACATCAGTGCTGCTTGCTGGTGGTGTGGCCCCACCAGTGATGAAGCTGTGCTTCTGCGGGGGCAGGAGCTGCTTCAGCTGGTTTTGCCAGCAAGGGAAGTGTCAGTGAAACCGTGGTGTGATTTGTGTCCATGCTGTGGTGAGCCAGAGTATGAAAATGGGCATGAACAAATTAGGGGGGAATCTGACTTGAAAGAAGTGACAGTTTCTTCCAGCTGATAAAAAAACATGTCATAAATACTGGCTTTCTTTCCATTCTTATCTACTGTGGAATTGTAGGTCATGTTCCCTGGCAGCCACCAAAGGGGAAAGTTATTTTAATTCCACACCTTTCCCTGGAGCGAGAGATGATCATCTCCGTGATGACAGGTTGTCAGGTTATCTCTTGTCTCCCCAAGGTTTGGGATAGAATTGCAGAGGATGGGGTGTAGGAGACCTGTTGCGTAATGTCCTTCTTGTGATGCTGATGCTTTCATCTCTGCTCCTCAGCTTCTGTTACAGCTTGGTTTAATAACAGTATCAAGCACCCAGTCTTCTGCTGACAATTTCTTAGAAAAGCTGGGGTTGTGTGTTTTGTTCTCTCTCTGATTTTAATTTCAGGTTAGCAATTGGTCTTGTTCATTCAAGCACAGTTTTTCATCCTCTTGTTTGCTCTCAGTAGGTAGTACTTTGTTCTGCGAGCTGGCTTGGTTTAAAAATGGACCTTAATTGTAGAGGAGAGCCCTTTGTTAGGTGAGCAAAGGTGGTGTAACCTGGTCTGTCAGCTTTTGGGTATGCTTTCCAGCACTGACCAGCTTGCTGTGATTGATCACCTTACCAGTGAACTGGTGGAGCCTTTTCTGTGCTTGTGTTATTGTCTGTGGGTGGTGCTTTTTGTTTCATGGCTCGCATTCTGCAGCTTAAGTAGTTTTCCCAAGATTTAATATGCTGCTTCCAACCTATATTTTTTAATTATGTTGAGCAAGTTGCTGAAAAACTCAGTAATGAGTTTTCAGTCTGTAGGCGGTGGTTTGCTACAAAACTATATTGCTTTTGCTCATCCTTATGTGACATTTGCTATGAAGTTTGATCCAGTTAACATAACACCAGACTACTTATTAGGTAAGAAGGCAGAAAGCAAAAGTTTGTTTTAATTTGAGAACTGTTAACTTTCTGTGGATTGATACACTTTTCATAGAATTGTATAGTACATAAATGTAATATATGGTGAATCTGATTTGTAGTCATGGTTGGTCTTTGGGTGGTGGAAAAATTCAAAGAAAAATGTATTAGAAAGAAGGCTGTTTAATGATGGGGCCTTAATTTTCTCCTTGATTTTAGGTTTTTATTCTTAGGTATACAGCAACCTTTCTGTATCAAAACTTGCCTCATAGGGATAGAATGGTGTGCAGCTTATTCCCTTCAGTTATCTTGCTGAATGAAGGGATGCTCTAGGTATGGAGGAGCAGCCACCAGCCTTTCTTGTGGGTGGGCCCCTGCAGTGGCTCCTCCTGAAACGCCAGCCTTTGTGAAGGGCTGTGGACCTGAAATGGGCCAGGCTGGACCTGCTCTGACTGATGAGCGGGAAGCATGTTGTTTTAGTTTTCTCTCACTGCAGAAATGGCCTCTGTTCCAAGTAATTTGTGCCTTTTACTGACTTTTTTACATGGTGTTTTCAGTCATGAGCACTGGGGCTTCATGAGTTTGTCCCTGCACACCCATTCGCTCCCTCCCTGGCATCTGCTGCTGGCCACAGGGAGTATGCCCTGAGCGTCTTGGAGCTGTGAACTCCATCTTGCCCTCCCTGTGAGTTCTGTGGGGAAGGTGTGTGGTGCAATGTGGCTTGCATGGAGAACATCTGGAATGGCAGTTTGTGAGTGCAGAGATGCAGGCTGGGCTTTGATCCCTTTCCGGGGAGGGAAAGAAACCAAGCTGTCTGGTGCAGGGCCTGGGGAGGTGGGACTGGGTCCCTTTCAAATGCTTCAGGGACCTGTGTCACCTTCTTGTGTCGGTGAAGAGCTGTGAATCACCTCCTTGTGTCTGTAGAGATTGGATTAATCAAAAATGGCATAAAAATGCAGGTTAATGAGCAAGGTACTGGCATGTTTGATACCAAGTGATATGGGGGCCTGTGGTGAGAGTTGGGCTTTGTTGCTTTTGAGTAACAGTGCTGTTTATAAGGTATTCTTCTGTGTAATCTGGAAATATTATTTGTCTAAACCGATGTTTTGGTTGGTTTTTTTTTTTTTTTTTTTTTCCAAATGCTAGCTCATGCCATCAGTTTTCTGTGATTTACTGGGCTCATTTACAACACAGTATTGTATTTTATTTCTGTTTTTCCCATTTTTGTGTTGATGAGCTCTCTCTTTGAAGTCCTTCAGGTTCTGTAAGCCTACTTTTTAAGTCAGTGTTTTTCCTGTATTACTGAGTAGCTTTCCACAGCAGACACAGTAACCACAACCTTAAATGCCCGTGACCTGCTGTTCTGATTCACTGGAGGACTGGAATGAGAGGACATCAATTGCTACTTAAACAAAAATGGTTCCCCAGAGCAGAAAGCTGGCTGGTGGAAAGCACAATGCCCATTCTCTTCCCTTGTGTCCACTCTGTTTTGCCCCCTGTGGTGGACAAGGTGCTCATGCATGGGAGGGCAAGGGCTGGATTGATGCAGCAGTGCCTAGGCTGGCTGGGGTGCAGGGGGATGTGAGGCTTTGTCAGGAGGCATGTGTGGTGTTGGGCAGCATGCCCTGGGGGGACTCCAGCCCTCCCCTTCCCTTCTTTCCTGATCATACTCTCCTTGAGATTTTCATTTACTCTTGTCCATGTTAAGTTTTGAAGCTCAGTTGAGAAGAGGGTGTTGGGATTGTTGCTGCCTGAGGGAGGTAAGTGCAGATGGTAATTGATCCGAGTGATTTCTGCTGAGTAGTGAAGGTGAGAGGCTTGCTGACTCGTAATGGATGAAAGGGGAATAAAGAAATGAGTCAGGAGGTTTAATTTTGTTGTTCGTAATCCTGTTTGCTTATCTTGCTTTTGGAAACTTTTATGTATGTTTTGTCTAATGGAAATAAGAGGATATGAAGGAGTTTCTAGAGAAGTATGTGCATAGCATGGTCAAAGTTGCCTCACAAAAAAAATCTGTTGTAACTGTCTCAGTAGCTTATCCTGTGTCCTTACTGAGATAGAACAATTTCCACCTCTTGACTCATCTGCTTTTACCCACTTAAAGTGTGTACCTAGAATTAAAAAAAGAATACAGAAGTGCTCTAAAGCTTGCTTTCTGCTTCCTCACCCTAGGAGTGCTGTTTCTGTGCTGATCTGGCTGAAGTTACATCACTTAAAGGTTGGGTATACCAAAACAATGGCTGATTTTAAAGGACAATCAGCCAACAAGCGAAACACCAAAAACCAAACCAAAACCCCAGAGGTGGCCTCAGCAATGCCCCCTATGTTCTTAACCCAGAGTACTTGTGTCTTATGTATTTTGGAGAGTAAATACTTTCTGGAGACTTCTTTCAGTAACTCTAGAGCTACCTAAATTGACTTGACACCAGAGGAGCCTAGTGCTGACTGCCACCAGTGGCTTCTCGTCTAAGTCACAACTTCTGGCTCTGTACCTGGTTGCTTTGGTAAGAAGAGGTTTTGGACAGCTGCTGTCTGAATGTCTCAAAAAAGATTTAAAAGCCACTGCTGAGGATGCATTCAAAAGTTTGAGACTTGGGTTTTGTGTAGTGTGTTAGCTGTTGAGAACTGACGTGATGCATCCTTTTAGTCACTGGTGCTTTTAATGCATACCAGTTTAGCTAAGCTCCCAAAAAACCTGGTTTAGTCTTCTTTCATTATCTTGTCTGCCTGTGGAAAAGTAAAGTACAGCGTATACCAAAGACCTGGAGAGTTGATAAGTGCTAGAAAATATGCTTATAGTGGGAAAAATTCAAGAAGCACTACTGGTGCAACTCACCAAAGAAAATGTGATGGTCCTACACTGGGAAATACAAATGGTGGGGAGGAAGAAAATTCAGTTGACTTGTCGGGGTGACATCATGAAGGTCCCTGGTACTTGGAAGCCTGTAAAGAGAGGCTTGCAGACCAGTAATAAAGCCCAATTACTGAACAGAAAAACTGATGATGGGCTCTGCCTCTGCAAGAAGTTGTATGTTTGGGACTGTCTTCTTTCCTAAGAGAAAGTTTTCACTTCGGCTGACTCTTTGGTAGCCTCTCTTACTCAGGAGGGCAAACCAATTTCCAGTGGCAGCTTTTGGCTTTGTAGTGGCATGTTTCGTCTGTCTGTTTCCTCTCCTGTAAATGCTTAACATATATTAATTGTTCTTTGTGGTTTTGTTTCACTGCTTACAGGTTTCCCGTCTTAATTTCATGGTTGTTGTGTTACTTACCTTTGTGTTTCAGCTTCCTGCATTGTTTCATCTGTACCCTAGTTCAGAATAGTAGACATTTAAAAGTAAGAGAAATGCTGGTACTTGGGGAGAATTACAGCTTGCATCTACTCTTCCAATTTCTTGAGGTTTATTTTGGAGATAGTGTTAAGGCATGTCTTCATAAACTTAAAAAATGGCTTAAAACTCATAAGCTTTTAAGGCTTAAGTCTTCAGCTGTCATTTTTGTAAGTGCACTTACAGGCACTTGACATCAGCCAACTCAAATCTATACTGCTAATTGAAAAACATTTTCTCCCTACATGAAATCCTAAATCATGTGGACTCATTATGTAACCTGACACAGGCTGTGATAGAATAAATCACTACAGTTAGAGGCCCTTTACTTGTCTTAGCCTTTTATTTCTTCTTCTTCAGGAGTTTCTGTCTTTGCTTGTTTCTGAAGCTTTGGACATTCTTTCATCTGTTTCACTCTTCTCTGGGAAAATCAGGATGAAAGTATGTATTTTGCTGTTTTGAGTTGGTCCTGACTTTGTCAGCTGTGGTTGCTGTTTGTCGTTAGTGTGATTGATAAAACATCACAGTTTAGAAACAGTACTATGAGTAAGAATCAGGTTTTGTTTTTTTAAATGATTTGCATAAATTCATAGAGCACCACGACGAGTTGAAATCTCCCTTTAAGCTCCTTTATGCAAGGAACTTTCTCCTTACCTTCTCCTTCTGGTAAGTGCTTTTCAGATTCTTGTTAAGTCTGATTTTCTAATCGAAGAAAAGCTGTCATATCACAGATGTTTTGGAACAAGTGGGTACCTCATTATTTGAGACATTTGTCTCATTCAGATGTTACAATGTTGTATTCTATTCATATATCTGAAAACTTGCAAAAGAATACTTAATGTGACAATATGGGAGTGACAAGGGGAGAGAGTGAACTGCCCTCCCTTGGGTGGCATTTTGTGCTGTCTTTTCTACCAAAGAATGGTGGATAAGTGGTATGATGCTGAACTTAAAAAATTGGTGGCACTTATGAAAGGGTGCCATTCAGTGAACAATTGTAGTAGAAAGCTTTTCATTCTATAAGAGTGCTTTTTAATGTTTGTTTGGTTTGTATTTTTTTGTTTTGGTTTGTTTTTTTCTTTTTTTTTTTTTTTAAAGGACTTTTCACATATTTGAGTACAAGATCTTTTTTTGCTGCTTTTTGTTGTTGAGAAGCAATGGTACCTGCAGAAGTTCAAGTCCTTGTTGACTGTGCAACCGTCCCCTTTTGTTCTGCAGTTGAATATGTAAAGGAAAGCTTAACAATGGTTTCCTTATGTGAAGGCTCTGTGATGGCTTCTGAATGTGCTGTTGCTTGATGGGCAGAGAAGTGTCAGCTTTAATTAATGGACAGTCTGTTAGTACAGTTTGTTCAGTTTGGACTGTGCTAGCAGACCCATTGCTCAGTGATACACTAACCTACAGGAATATTTTAGGACTCTGTCTTGGAAACCTTTCAGACTACTGTATGAATTGCAACATCAGAAATCCACTGACAGTCAGGAAAGTTTGATTTGTAGCTGTGAATTACGATTTATCTGCTACAAAGCTCCACTTTTGAACTTAGCAGCCAGCTTTTCTGACAGGGAAGTAAGTGGGTATCATCCACCCTTTAGGCAGGGGTTTCAGTCACTGATTTCCCAGTTCTGCTTCTGAAGATGGTAGTACCTACATAAAGCCATTTAGTAACTGTAATGGTTTCTCTTTGAGACCCCTGATCCAGTGCATTTATAGTGAGCTAGAGGTGCCTTTTAAAACAAAGTATCCCTTAACCATTACTCAGAAGTGAATAATAGTTTGCAAAGCAAAGGTCAATGAAATGCTCCTGTGTGAAGGTCTGGGTTGTATGTTAACTTTTTTCTTTGGTGGCTCTATGTTTTCCTGGCTGTAGCTTTGGTAGAAAGCAGTGTTTTCTGTCTGCTGCAGCTGTCATGGCTATACCATGTGTCTTGGTCAGTCTATCACTGTTCATTGATTTGCGCTGGGCAGCCATTAATTCTTATTTTCACTACCTCTTTCTCTAGCAGTTTTGTATTTAGGATCTTCTGATGAGAATATGAGTCTAACTTTGATAGAAGGAGATGGAAATGTTTGATTAAAGATTAGTTTACTTCAGGTTAATTTATTTCAATTTTTTTCCACGGAGAATTTTGTCTTTTGGATCAGTTTCTGTTGTTGGACTCCTTGCTTGCTGCCTGAAGTTGCATCAAGCTGTGGGGCTGTGAGACTTGTGTAACTGAATGCACATAGTTTGCATGTTTGCTGTACCAGTTGCCTTGGTTTTGTAAATGATCCTTTGGGGTACATTCTCAGTCTTCAAAATGTGGCAAGTAAAGTTTAAACATGCAAACAGTGCTTGTTCATACTTTTTTTTTTTTTTTGGTGTGATATCCAGGTAGTGATACCAACCTGTAGTAGAAGTTATACATGCTAAACTTGAGGTTCAGGGGTTTATCTGCTCTACCTCAGCACCACATGGGTTTTGCCATTCTAAGGTCAGTGAATTTGGAAGACAAAAGTAAGTAAACAGATTTCATCGCAGGTGACTTGCCGCTCTGTCTTCTTCAGTGGTTCTTTTTAGGTCCTACTGCTTGCCTGTTTTGAAGCATTATGTCCCTGCTGCAGGCTGCTAGCTTTCACGTGGGAGCTCAAGAGGACTGTGGGAGAGCTGCCATTCAGTGATTTGTAATCCTCTGTGAGCAGCTCAAGTCGAGACTGGGAGAGGGAATGGAGTAGCAGAGGGTGGGTGTCCCCTGTGTGCTACCAGGGAAGACAGGTTTCTGATCTGTCCACTGAAAGTTAAGTCTCTGGGATGGCAAAAGCAAGATCCTGCTGTTCTTAACTCCAGATCTGGTTTTTAGTACATCTCTGTTAGAGGCTTTGATGTGTTGTCAGTACTGTTGTAGATCAGAAGCCTTTAACTCTGGCAAGTGTGTTTCAGTGATGCTCAGGTTGGTGTCTTTGAAATGTGTTCCAGAAGCACAGTTCCTGTATTTGCACCTTATTCAGTCCTCTGGCATCAACACAGGGCTTTCAGAGCTGCATGGTAGAGCCTTTCTGTATGCTTCTCACCTTCACTGGAGCTCAAACACAAGTTGAAGCAGAGTCCAAATAAAGTAGGTTGGTGTTTGGCAGCACTTTCTCACTTGGTTAGCAATAGCACCCTAGGAGCTGATTAACGCTGTGTGTGCTGTGAGCTGAAGAGTTCATGTCAAGTCTTTGGTGCAAGTGTCAGAAGAAAAATTATGTACAAGAGACACAGAAGATACCCTCATTCAAGTATAGATTCAGGAAGCAGGTGGATGAGTGGAAACTGTAACTTACGAGGCACATGTTAAAGATGCTTTGTCTCATGGCAGCAACTGGTCTGGTAGCTTCCACTCTATTTTCTCTGCTTGGCAGAATTTCAGTCAAAGCCTTAATGCTTTCCAAAGCTGAATTTCTGCACAGTGAAAAAGACAGAGCATATTTTCCTTGAAAATCTGCCATTAAATGAGCTCTTACTTGTTTCCCTGCACTAGTATTAAAACCTGTCTGGCTGTACAGTGTGCTACATTCAGAAACTGATCTGGCTGAAAAGTGACATGCCAACCTCCATTTCTCCCCTTGAAAGCAAGTGGATTAGTTTTTTAGCTGGACAAGTTTCTTGAACCGATGTAAACTTTAAATGTAGTATTTTCATTTATTTCTAAGAACAAGGGAAAAGAGAGTGTATATATGGCTTTTTGCATCTCTTGTACTGGCATATAAGTTGTGTATTTTATGCTGTTGAAGTGTCATTCCAGGTGCTGTCAGCTGGTGGTTGTTTGAAGTATGTGAATTTTTTCTTTTTCTGGTTGTGTCTGGTGGTGTTCTTTTGGTCCCTTGGGTGGTGGCATTCTGTCACTGATTGTGGAGATGAGACCTTGTTTGCTGTTGGTTAGTTTCTGCATCTCCATTATTGCTCTTCTGATATTTGTTAAAATTCTCTTCCCTCTCCTGGCTGACACAGTTCAAACAAGTGAGCTCTGGGGCTTTTCTGACTAAGCAAACTTCAGGCAGTTGGTAATTTGCAACCTCTTTAATCCTTGATAAATAATGCTGATCAGACAACAAGGGGGAGAAAAAAAAATGCATATGGAGGTGTGATTCTAGCCTGGAAAATGTTTTTGCTGGATTTGTTTTTATATATCCCAGAAGGATGCTTTCCAGAACATGTCAGATCTGAGAACTGCAAAACCAAGTAGCAGTGTGGGTTCCTGCCTCAGTCTATTTAGCTAGGATTCCTTGTTAAAAAGGAAGTGTGCTGGGGCTCAGGGTTTCTCTTTTTGTTGTGTTGGTAGAGAAAGCTGGCTTTCTCCTCTCGAAATCTAGGCTGGTACAGTCTGGAGCAGGGGACAGTGCTGCAAGATTCCCTTGCATGTGAGAAGAGGAAAAGGAGTTGGATGAAGGTGCTGTTTGAGCAGTAATTTGCTAAGTAACCATTAACTACCAAGCGCAGATTCTCTCAACATCTTTCATGGGAAGATCTTTTGCTTCCCTTTTGTGCATTGGTAAGTGTTTTGGCTTCCTGTTTTCTGGCCTGAAACCAGGAGTGTTTTGGGACTGTTTCACAGAACTGTGTGCTTGTTGCATTCATAGTGCTGGTGTCCAGATGATTTGCAGCAAAGACCCATCCTGCCATCAGTCTGCCAGATGTGCCTCTATGCACAAAGGATGAGGCTGAAGTGGGTCAGTTAGCAAAGCATTTGCATCAGGGAACAATTTCTCAGGCCAGCACATGGGAGGAGGGGTATGTGTTTGTGTGTTTTAAATCAGTGAGTATAGCAAACACCCTACTTAAACTGTTTCCCTATGAATTAGGGCGGTGGTTTTGCTTCTTGGAACAGGAGATGCTGTGTGTCAACACAGCACCCTGTTGATGCTTACTGTGTGGATTTTCATGATCCTCATGTTTCAGTCATTTAACACATGCAGATAGAGGCAGTGGCAGAGTTTGTTATGGGAGAGCTGGCTTCTAATATAGAGGTCGAGTTTTTTGCTTATAAAGTCTCTTTGGAAGCTTTGGCCTAGTTTGGTGGTCTGTCTGCTGTATACTATTGCAGATGAGTTAGCGCTGCCTCTAATAGTAGTGTAAGAGCTGTGTTTGGAGAATCCCTGCATTGGAAGACAAGATTACATCTTAGTCACTGCAGTGCCTTTTCTACTTGGGCTTACCTATGCTGTGAAATCCGAAAACAAGGCTGTCAGCCTTGCTTTTGTTGCTCTATGTATGTGAAAAGGCTACATTAGGTAGATGCACCTTTTTAATAAACACAAGTCAAGGGCTGGTTTTTATTACAGAGAAATCTGGGAAAAAAACCCTGTCAAATGAGGTAATTCTGGGGTTTCTTCATGTTATAAGAAGGTTGGCTCTGAAGAAGCAGCGGTTTGACAGAATGTCCTGAAGTGTGAGCACAGAACTGGGGTTTTGTAGCTCGGTGCTACAAGAGCAGAGCAAACTGTTCACACTCAGGTTCTGGTGTGGAATTTTGCTGAATGTTGTTATAGCTGGTTTACTCTGATCTTTTTGCCTGTGCTGTTGTTGTAACTCTGCTGGGCGCTAGATGATTACTGAAATTTTGAATATGCAGTCTTGGTATGTTTATGTGACACCAGCTGAGAAATTGTGTCTTCTGAAAACTGCTGTTTAAGAAAAGAAAGCTTGGAAGAGGGATTCTTCTCACTTTTCCTGTCCCCTGCATCTCAGAAAGTCTTGCCATGGGAAACAATGAAACCCATAACATGTGTGTTGTATATTCAGGCTCATACTCTTGGTTGCTGTCTGTAGAGTCTGCTCCCCATATAAATAAAGTTCTAAGTCTTTTATTATGGTAGCTTTTGGTGGGGTTTTTGGTGATGATGATTTGTTTGTAACTGAGCACAAGGATTAGTTGTGCTGGAAAATGAGAAGTGCTAGGCAAAATGGAAGACTGCATTGTGCTTGGTACTGTGATGAATGTGTTTTCTGTTCATAGATGACTTGCAGCACTGCTAATTTCAGAGTCTTCCTGGAAACGCAGCAAAACAGTTTTTTACCTTTTTGAACTTGTTTTGTGAGTTAAAGGGTGTATTTTTCATTTGGAAAAGCACACTTATGCTTACTTATACTGCCAGGTGCAGCAGAAGTTAATCCTGTGCTGCAGCAGATCTCCCTGAAAAATCATGTTTTAAGCCTGCTGCGAGAGAGGTGTTAACAGATGGGAAACTGGAGAAATGTACTTCCGAGTATGGAAGTGTTAAATATCTTTCCTCTGTATAAAAGCAGTAATCTCATGTAGGAGACCTATGTGTGCTCAGGGTTCTTTCTTGCCTGGTTGTGCCTCTTCTAGTACTCTTACCCCATACATCCTGAAAGATAAACAACATCGTGGCAGCTGAAACCAGCTGCTTCAGGTGTGTGGTAGGTAAGTAATGCAATAGCCTTTTGCTATAGTCTGTATAGCAGTTGTTTAAAATCTGTATCTCCTGGCTGGCATTTTAGAGATGGTTGGACAGAATTTTTGGAGAATAAGTGAATGTAAGTGTTGAATTTCTTGTTTATGCTTATATGAGGGTGTAGCGCTGAGGTACTTTAAAATTGTGGATCAGTTAGCTTCGTTTAGTTGACATTTGTTTACTTTACACAATAACATATTCAAATACTTAAAAACAAGTATTGCAAGATTCAGGCTTATATGTGCATTGCAGTTTACTGTTTTGCTGCCTTTCTTTAAAATGCAAATGTCACCGTAAATGTTGTCAGTGGTGATACATGCAGATGCTGAAGTATTTTCATGTACATATAAGGAAAATGCTTTCAGTAACGCATCTTGCTTTGCTTTTTGCAAAGGTTGTAGCCTTGGGATGCTGGCCAGGCTTTGAACTGTAAAAGGGAACATAAAGAATGCAGGATGTTTTTAGAATGGTCTCAACTGCGAGCAGATGGCTTCATTAAATTCTCTTTAGGTGGAAAGCAAGCAGTTGCTCCTTTTCGAAGAAGCAACTGCTTTTACATGCCATCCTGAGTGTGTGGCAGGTAGCAAGAATACTTGTACAACAAATTTGTGGAAAGCATTGGGTCCATAAACATTCAAAAAATAGGTGCATGAGGGTGGTGCCTGCAAGTCTGAATATTTTATAATTACACTTGCTGTGTGTGTTTTAAGTCTTGGACAGGGGAGGCTGTTCTTGTTGCTTTGCTTTTTCACCTTCTTTTCTGGAGAACGTTGAGGAAAACTGCATTTATAACTGAATGAAATTGTAAATGACTTGTGAAGGAGAATGGTATACAAAAGGTAGTTTTGTTCCTATAAAATACAAAGGCTTAGGTAGAAATGTATCAGAAGTGGTTCTCAGGGTCTCAGTGTGCTAGTGTGGACAAAAGTTAAGCATGAGCAAATGTTTGCTTTGCTTGGACCTAAACTGTAATTGGGTATTTTATGTTCTTGTTTCCTCCCTACCCTCCCACCCTGGAACTTAAAATCCACACTTTAGAGGTTCGGATCGAAGCAAATGCTTCTTTTGAGGCTGAGCAGCCTGCTAAAAGCAGAAATAAAATTTCATGTGTTGAGGCTTGCCTGTTGGTATATGGTATATTCTGGGGAATACTTGAGCTTTAACCAAGCTGCTTGGTTGGTTTGCCACTCTCTATGTGTTAAAATGCCTCCAGCAACGAATCTGGGACTGTGATATTGAGAGGCATTTGTTGTTTGAGACAGCCCAGGGAGGGGAATGCCTTTATTTATGAAACTGATTGTATGTCAGTTTGTTTTGCCATATTGCATCAAATGCTTCTGTGTAATGGTTGTGCAGAAATTCCTGTGTACATGTTTACATATGTTCGTATAATAAAACAAGTCCATATTATTTCCCCAAGTTGCTTTTTAAGGGTAAATTTGTAATGTACACACATGTTGCAGAAACTGCCTGAGACAGACATTATATTAACTACTGTAGCTGCAGGAAAATTCATGCTTAATTAGAATCAATAAATTCCACAATGAGAGAAGAAAATGACCTTGTGTTTAGAAGGATGAATTGTGTTTAGAAGGATGAATTACTGACATGTTTAGTGGCCTTGTTCCAAGGTTTTCCCTGTGTTACTCTCACCCCAGATTCTTCTGTTAAGTTTTGTGTGTCTCCACTTCTAAACTAACATACTTTGTGGGAGTTCTCCAGAACTGTGTAGTACTAAGAGGAGCTGGTTGGTACTATTATTTTGATAGAATTATGTGAGCGTATCCACTCTAGCCTAGTTATCTCATACCTGCCCAGTATCTGTAAATCTTACCCTGGTACACCTTCATCAGACCTGAGTGTGTATCAAAGGTGTAAGTGGAATGCTTTCTCCCATCCCATTGTATATCAGATATTTTCCAATATGCTCAGGATTGGAAGCATTTTTAATCTCGTTTCTTGTTTCCATCTCCTTGTTGCTGACAGGTGCAGCAGTGTTGCGTAGGGGTGAGGAGACCCTAATGGTCAGGTTTACAGCCCAGATGGTATCCCATTTTCACCTTTTGTTTGAACAAAAACTGAATGTTGTGTAACTACAGTTGAGGTACATCAGTGAGTTTTACCAATGCATGCTCCAGGCTTTGCACGTCCTCTGGACCAGAACTCAGTCATGTATTTCTGTCTGTCATTCTTTTTTGATGTTTTGCAAACATCTCACAACAAAGACTGCTAAGCCACTTGGACATCTGGGCTGAATCACATTTAACCAGCTTATGTGAGCAAATGTTTCTACCCATTCATACAGTAAAATGCTAGTTGCAAAGCCTGGGACATTCTGCCACAGAGATGAACTGCTTAATGTGGTTATGATTAACTAAATTCACTCAGCTTATTCTGACTCTGGGTTTTTCCTGTGAAGACGGAAATGGTTGCCACTCTGAAACTCTAGGGTTTTTATTTTTAGACCAGTGGAAATGCTCTACTTCTGCACTAGCTTTTGCCAGCCACAGGACCATAAGAATGTAAAGGAAAGACTGACTGTAAACATACCACAGGTCAGGTGCCTCTCATGTCCAGTCAGCCTTGGTTTGGGCCAAATAATTTATCACATCTGAAACATCCTTTGGTGGTGGTGATAATGTTTTCTTGTGCTGGTGGAATAAATTACCAGCTTCCTTGAAACTGGAGCAGTCATAGTGGTCTGTATGTTAAAAAGATAAAATATCCAGTAAGACGAGAGTATGAATGGTCTCTGTTTGGAGTTACAGTCTGCCTGATTTCCAGAGCTTTCCTAATGTGCAGAAAAGGAGAACCGACTGGCGTTCCCATACTCACTCCTGCAGCTCTGTGTCTGTTGGTAGCACTGGGGCTTGTTGGTGGGAACAGCTTCACAGTGGTCCGAGCTGCTGCAGGAAGTGGCTCAAGAGCGAGGCAGGAGGAGGGCCAGTCCTCTAAGGATGCAGGCTGTGCTTAATCTAGTAACTGCGATTGCCTGTTCCTTGTCCTCTTCCTCCCTTCCCCAGCCCCATGTGCTGTTGCTGCTTCACTTCAGTGCAGTATTAATGATGATGGGACTGTAGGGTCTCCTGATTAAAAATGTATTCTTTGTCTTGTTCCTCTGAAATAGCTTTCCACTGAAAAAGCTTGCTGGTATTTTTTCTTTATTTTTACCTTCTATTCCCACTGTACCCTGTGGCCATCTCTCTGTAGTGCATTACTTGCCCATCAACCAACCCATGCTTATTCTGTTCTCGTATTGCAATGTCCTTTTTAGTGCTGAATGCAAGTCCTGCCAACCAGCAAGGCACTGTGTACTGTCCAGGTAGAAAAACTGAGACAGTCTACACTAGTTTTCCCAAGTCCTGGTTGACAGACAATGTCCCCTGTGTAGACTGGGAGACTGAACTGTGCTCCCTGTCATGAATGTTGTCTAAACCTGGGCCTGATCATTTTGTCTGCGAAAGTTGACTAACGCTTGACTTTCTGGCCTTATCCTCCCTCTGCTGGTGATAAGCCTTCTGCATTCTCCTGGCTGTAATTGTCATAGCCAGGCTTTTCTGTAAGTGACTTGTCACTCTTACTAATCCAGTGGAGTTCAATCTTTTGAACTATAGACAATTCACATTATTGATATGGGGATTGTCAGTAACATATTCTCTAAGCATTTTTATTTTGCTGTTTTTCAGTTAAATTCAGAAATAACCCTGCAGCTCTGAAGACCCCTTTGTTAAACATAAAGGATTTATGTTTTGGTCTTGTGTTCAGCTTGCTTCAGTAACATGTTGAAGTGTTTGCTTTATCTCCTTTAATAGATCACTGTAAGATCTTTTAATCTTATTTGTCTCAATTTCACAGCTATCGAGGTCAAGGAGAGAAGGTCTAGGGGATATTTATTAGCTTTTTACCTGAGAACCATCATCCAGCTCTAGGTATTGTAGTGCCTTTGTCTTGTTCAGGGAGTGAGGTGATCCAGGTAATCATGTCTATGTTTCTTGAAATCCTGTGTCTTTCCTGTTGATCAGCAGGTGTCCCAGAGCAGACCATGAGCTTTGCTGTCTGAGAGACAGTGCATCTTGTTGCTTGTTGGTTTTTAAATCTGTCACCCATCCAGGAATCAAAATGATGAAATGAGACCCTGCACTAGCAATGGGACAGAGTTGCCCACCTGGCCCTTGGCTTTTCTAGCTGTGTTGGAGGCAGTGGAAGGAGGCACTGTCAGAAGTGTGTGGAGATGGTCTCATTTAGGGTACAGGGGAATTCTGAGGATGCCAGTTTAGCCGCAGCTTATTGCGAAACCAATATCCTGTGGCTTTAGCTGCACTTACATGTGTTATACTGATGAGAAGTAGATGTTTACCGATTCTTGTAAGGTGGCGGCAGAATTTGATCATTGCTGCTGCTGCTACTGTGATGTTTTTTTTATGCAGTGTGGTATTAGTCTGTGTGCAAGCTGTTAAAGACCGGAGAGGATGACACTGAGAGAGCAGGCATGTTTTCAAACCTGCCTGTACTCACAGGCCTAAGACTGAGACTGTAATGTCTCTGCAGATGGTGATTTCTAACCTTGTTTGTAAATACTGAAAGCAGGTGTGGGATTGTTGGGTGCAGTTGGAAGAGGCCTGTGGTGCTGATTGATGAGATGGTTCCAGAAGGTGAGGAGGATGGTAAGCAGTAGAGATCCTCAGTGGGCTGTGCTGTCCACTTTTCAGCCTGTTAGAGAGGCAAGAAAATAATATTTATTAAACTTGTGCTTCCCCCCTCATAATTATTAAATGGCTGAGTAGGAGAAAACTATTTTGAGTGTCATAAGCATTGAGATTTTTAAGCTGAGAGCATTAAGATGGACATTTAAGAAGAAAATGGAAACTGTACATGGTGCAGACTATCACTGTGCAGTGTAGGTTCTAATTTTCAGTAGGGGCTTGAGAATCCTTATTGCGCTAATGTGGATCTCAGCAGGCAGTCTTTTCACCTTTCTGTTGGAGTTGCTGAAGACTTTTCAAGTCAAACTTACTGTGTTTGAGCTGTTGTTCCTGTGCTATGACAAGAAGAGGCTTTCCTTGAGTCTGTCATTCACACTTCTGTTGGCTTCCTGAGCCTGGCTTTCACTGTGAGCCATTGAACACAGCAGGAGCTGGTAGGGCTCTGCTGAGTGTCTGTTTCTCAAGCATGGTCACCTTCTCCTGGCTTTTGCAGTTATGTCCCTTGCAGGTGAAGCAGTGCAGCACAGGCTTTTTGCACTCTCAGGCATGTCACACTGGCATGTGTCAGGGAAGGCTAAACCTACCATATGTCACAAGAATTGGAAATGTGCTGAAGTGCTGTACAGGAGATAAATGTCACTGAGAAGTTCTGAGCCATGGATGGAAAGACCCATCACCCACGTAGCTGGCTGAGAGATTGTAAATCAGTAGCTCATCTTGTCCAGGATCTGACCAGATGGTCTTTAGGACATGCTTTCATTTCTTGTGTCAGACAGGAAGGGCGCCTATAGGAAAAAACCCTGTAGGTAGGGGAGATGAAGCAAGCTGTTTTCATACCCTGAGAAGCACCAGGAGATACGCGATCTTTAGTTCCCTGTGCATCAGCAGACGTGTAATGAACCTAGAAGAACATCATGAAGATGAAGCATCTCACACTGTCATGCTACAGCAGTGATATAAATAAACCTATATTTTACCTTTCGCCTAGTTTGTCATTGTCTTGCAGAAGAAGGTTAATTTTGAGCAGTACTTTCAAATTTCAGTGTGTGAATACCTCATTTCATGCTAACGAATAAGCAAGCAAGTTTTTTTTTCCCTGCTGGAGAGTGATGTCAGTTTGCATCATCTGAGATGACCTGCAGTGTGACAGTATTTTGCTAGAAGTCTTGAGAGAGGGGTCAGTTGTAGTGAAATTGCATAATCGTCGGATGTCACTTAAACGTTGGATGTGCCACCAGTCTTTCAAAGCATGTTAGAATTAAAAATACTTCAACCTGTTCAGATAAAAGAGCCAGTGGTAAAATGCATTATAACCCACCATGTTAGAAAAATAAGCTGTTTGAGCATAGGTACCTCTCTTTTTTCCTACCGAATAACTATTAATATTGGGCTTTCTCAGAGGTTGTCATGGAAGTTTTAGGGTCAGTAAGGATCAGCTTGTGTTGTGCCTTGAGGTGTGTATTAGGTTGACCTTGCCGGTGGACTTCTCAGACCACTGCACGCAAACCATAGTGCAGCTTCTTGTATGTCACGGACCAGAAAATCCAGTGTTGGCAAAAACATGTACCACTTTTCTGTTCAGCAGAAAGACATTTGCAGCTTTTAGGAACAAAGAAGCTTAAGTGAAGCTTGCTATTTGAAGTATGCCTTGAGGACCATCAGCAAGCAGTCCGACAGGAAGTGGGTGTCTTAGCAACAAAAATAATGAAAACTGTCATTCAGTTTCCAACTGTAGAAGAGCAGTAGTGAAGCAGCTAACAAATGAATATTAATCTAAAGAACTGATACTCAGTTTGTAGTCTGTGTTCTCCTGGGTACCGTGGATGACTCTAAGAGATTCGCAAAAGCCACTTAAGAAAAGCAAACTGATTGCTACTGGACTTCAGTGAAAGCCTGCACATTCTGTAGAAAACTTAAAGATGAGTGGTTTTCAATTTCTAAGACTTGAAGATGCCTAATAATATTTTACTGAAAACTGTGTTAGAAGTTCTTTTGTTCATAAGTAAATAGCATTACTAGCTAAGCTTTCATTTAAATATTGGAGCATTGTTTTGCTTTGCTGTTGTATGCTTCTTATACTATTTTAAAGCTAATACTCCAATTAGAGAAAATGGATGGAAGCATCAAGGCAGAGTGAGAAAGAAACTAATGTTTAGTGAGAATCATTGTTCTGCTTACTGAATTAAATCTGCCCTTATTAGAAAAAAAAACCAAACAAACCCCCACAAAAAAACCAGAAAAACCCACCAGAACCCCAAAACAACAAAAAACGCAACCAAAGCAAAAAAAAAAAAAGAGCACCAACAAACCAGCAAATGAGCTTCATAATAATTGAATTTTAAATTCAGGAGATTAATATATCCAAAGATAACTTTGAACTTGAATGTTTAATTGATTCAGATTAATATGGAATTAATTTTTTTGTAATAGAAATGCCGTCTTTATTTTACATGCTGCCTGGAGACTTTGGTTTGTTCTCACTCTGTTAAGTGCACTTTGGAAGGGAAGGGTATTTTGCAATACGGAGTTGCACTTGGAGTATAGAGAGTGATGGTATCTTCTTGAGTCATGTCTCTGCCTGTTTTGAGTCATGCAGTGGGAGAGAGGATATAGCTGTCTCAAGGATGTTCTCCTTTATGTATCTTTTAGTGATGTGATACCTGTAGCTGCTGACCTCAGAAGGTTGAAAGGGGATACAGGATAGTAGCTAAAAGTTAAAGCACCTCTGCAAAATCTGGTTCATAAGTAACACTAGTTGCCATCAGATTCTCTGACGTAGCTGCCTAGGCTGGGATTAATTTTTTCCGTATGGCTGAGCTTAACCCAATTTTTCCACTGTGACATTTGAAATGTGAAAGCTGTAAATGGTCTGGGGTGGGAGTCTCTGGTTTGAGATAAGATGTGGATGGCAGCTGCTGCTGCATTTGGAGATCAGCTTCACTGAGGAAGGCTTCGTGTTTCACTGTTGAGCCTTGAAGGAAACACAATAAATCTTGTCTTGCCGCTAATGCTTTCATATAATGTTACACTTCTGCTTCTCTGCAATACTAAATAAACACCTCAGATTTAATGTTCAAGGGCTGGAAGCTTGAAGTAATCATCTGTTTTGTCAAGAAACTTTTGAGACAGGACCTCTGTAGAGTGCAGGTCTCACACAGATTTCTTCTTTTCATAATGTCCTTAATGGTAGTGCAGGCAAGATTCTTACAAGTTAATCATCATGTTTAATAATTACTCTCTCTTGCTACATTTTATTTGGCACAAGAAAAAGCTCATTTTAGGCTTGGCAGGAGTTAAAATCCCAGTAATGCTCATGAGAATGTTCTGCAAGCAAAGCTTCTGTTAATCCTGTTGCTGACATGCTCACATGTAATTTGACGTGAAGTCTGAAGCACTTCTACTGAAAGACCTGCACCTGTGTTTTTGAAGGTACGGAAAGTGGTGGTAGGAGTACATCCTGATACCGTTACTAGATGAAGGTCAAAATGACCTTTGCATTGTTGATAGCAGCACAAAGGTTATATTGAGGCAAGAGCAGCCATGATTGATGTTCTGCAGGCTCATAGAGAGAATATAGGGAGCAACACATTGATAAATCACTGTGTCTGAGTGCATTCTCCTGAAGTCAGATTTGTTCTTTCAAACTTCAGAACTGGTCTTAACTGTATTGTTGCTAAACAAATTCTGCAACAAAGCGCCTTTGTTAAACAAGTTCAGTTCTGTACAATCTGATTTGTAGGTGCTGGTATGTATAATTTCCTTGTATACCTCTGTGCAGATTCCCTGGCTGTACACAGCCTAACAAAGAGCAAAGGTTAGTGAGCAACAGTACAATAGCAATGATCACCATCACAGCAGTGGCAATTAGTAAAATCTGTGCCTGTGCTGTCTTTGAAAAGCACTAGCAGCTTTTTCAAAAGTACAGTTCTGTCGCCTTTTGGCATAAAATATGACAAGGTTCCTGTAGAGGTTTTAACATGGGGGAAGAAATAGGAGCTTGTTAGTGAGCTAGCATAACTGTAAGCACAGCAAAACCCCAAACCTTTTGAAATGCTTGCCACAGAAACTGTTTGCATTAGGTTTTTTTGTTATCATGAAATGATGATTTCTGAATTTTTAAGGGTATTTTACTGCATTTCCATAGTGCTTGCCAAATAAACACAAGTTGCAGTCTGCCAGTGAAGATCAGTCTCCTGTTGAGATCTTGGGTGTTTAAAATGACCTTTGCAGTGTGGTATGAATTCAGGATGTTGACCCTAAACCTGGCATATCCTGAGTTGTGTGGGGTTGGCTTGGTACATGCAGTTGTCCCACAGTGAGTGCTCTTTGCCACTCCTTTAGAGGCAGCTGGGTATTTTGAACATGGAAGTAAACGTAAAGTTAACACCCTTGTGACCAGGGTTTAGCTGATGAAGGAACTGTAAGTTGTTACTCACCACTGGCAGAATAAAGCAAATTGTTTTCATAGTAATGCTGCAGCAGGAAAAGGGTAATGTTTACCATCACGGAAGTACCCCTGCCCTCAGGCTTTTCTGGCTTTAGTCTTTTGAAGATCTCTTCCATCAAGCAGATCTGCAGAAAGCCCAGTATTCTGCTGGGTGCTGTGGAGCAACAGAGAGCTGCATCCTGTCCATCACAGGCTGAATTTCAGAGAGCCATCAGTCCTTTGGGGTTTTCTTTTGTAGGCCAGGATGCCTCAGCTCTTACTTGCTTTTTCTTACTCTGGCCATGGAGAGAGGCTGGGAGGACTCAGAATGAGTGTATCACTTAATGAGTTTATTTTCTCCAGGAAAACTCAGACTTAATGTCTCCAATGTTGTTGCATATACATTTCGTCTGACACAAGCAAGCTGCTACTGAAAGAGGCATTGTGGGTGGATTTAAACCATCCTAACCCTTCCTGTGCCAAAAGTAGGTTTTAATTTGAGGAAGCTGATAAATCAACTTCACTAACTGGTTGCCCAGTGGTACAAGTTTGGGGTGGGAGGTGGGAATGGATGGAGGCCAGGGGACACAGAAGTTGCCAAAGGTAGCAGGTAGGCAGGACAAGCAAGCAGGTTGGACCCCTTGTAATTGTAGGGGAAAGAGCAGTTATCCAGCTTGTGTCCTCCAGCTGCATTTTGGCGATGTGGGGAACGAGTTTTAAGCCATTCACCCAGGCATGTTGCTGAATTTCTGATGTGTGTCTTAAAACTAAGATGTTTGCATTACTTCTTACAAGTTCCCAGTTGCTGTCTATGTATTGAACTTATGAAGTCTAAATGTGCTGTAATATGGAGGATTGGATTGCCACATACAAGTGGAATACCTCGGGAAAGATGAAAACAGCGGTAAGGTGGTGATGGGCCAGGTGTGAGAGCTGAGCATGTCCAACTGCTTGTGTCAGTGCAGGGAAAACTGCATTGCTGCTTGGTACTATTGATGCTGTACCTGAAAATAAAACTTGACATTGTTGTCTGAGGCTCAGGTGTCCAAGAATGGAAGTGGAAGGCAAAAAATAAGATGTTTCTTTTTCCATTAATATGGGGATGAACAGATCTGAGGGAAATTGTCAGGTTTAGTGTCTTTTTTTGGTTTTGTGTTTCTTTGGGTTTTGTTTGTTTGATTGTTAATTTTTAACTAGTAGCATGTTCTCAATGGAAATATATTTGGAAAAACAACTGGTTTTATTTTAAGATTCTGTGTGCAATTTTATTCCCACAACTTGATGACAGGGAAGATGAAATTGATGTTCTACATAACTAAGAATGCCTTGTCTGTCTTGTATGTGGAAATGTGAGAGTGCTGAAACTTGCTGCAGAAAAGCACCTCACAAAAACAACAGCACTGGTTTCAGCTTGGTACTTAGGAAAGGGAGTTGACACCACTTAATGGTGACTCTTCTTCAAGTAGCTGTCATACAGTATTTATTTTTCTTAATTGAGGAAAAAAAAACCAAACATGGCCTTTTGAAAAAGGGCTTTACTGCACCATGTTCAGCATATATGCATGCCTGATGTGGGAAAAATTGTGCAGTTTTCACTGTTTAGTCAGCATGGTTCATGTTAAAACTGGTTGTGTGTAGTGGGCAGCAGGAGCAGCTCTGTGGAGTGGTAGGTGAAGTGCTGAGAGCAGCAACGCTGCTGTGTCCTCTCTTCCATCCCAAACTGAAACCCCAGTATATTACCCCAGATCCACTTTCCAGTTGGAAGTTGTTGCTCTTAGTCTGAAGTGAAACTGGGAATTCAGGAATGTGTGAGTTTCCTGCAGTCCATTCTGGTTGTTTTGCAGTGGAGTGGGCATGTTTTTAACATGATATGAAGTATCACCCTAACCAGTCTAATGACATTCTCGTTATGTTATGACTTTGTGCAATTGGACATCAGAGAGATGAAGGTAGTTCTAAAGAGGTGTGTATGATAAGGGAGTTGTAATGCATGATCAGTAAGATAAGGATATTCAGAAGCAGAACCATTTCTACCTGTGTTCATGAGTCAGATCTCCTTATATAACTTGCAAAGCTTTAGGAAATCCCTTTTTATAGCTTTCGGGTTTGTGTTTTTGTGGTGTTTTTTTGGTTGTGGTTTTTTTTTTCCCCCCTCTTCGAGCATAAACAGTTCTGGTTTGTTTTTACAAAAAAGAAGGTAAATTTTTACCTGTGAATTCTAATTGTTTTTAATAGTGAATACTGCTGCAAGGTTCAACTTATGAATTTCATATAGCCAAACACAGTCAAGCTTTGGTTTTGTTGTTTCTCCCCTGTTTTGAATAACTTGGTCCAAATTCCCTACTTCAGCAACCTCACGCAGCTCCCTGAGGGATGCTGTGCTGTGACTTACACAACCGGAGAGCTTCTGTCTGGTTTCTTGAGCTGAAGTCTATTGTTTTCCTAGCACAGAAGCCTTACTCAGGACTGGCAGGTAACCTCTGCCAGAGCTTTTGTTTAATAAGTTGCAAAACATTTTGCTGTGCTGGTTGGAGAAGTGCTGGTTTTGCGTCTTGTGTGCTGCGATGAAAAGTAGTATTCCTTTTCCTCCTCCATCTAATGCTAGTTCATTGTGGTGGTGGTGGTACTGAAAACCTCTTCCATGTACGCAAGGTGGCTTTTGTGTTTGCCTACTCCGAGAGTCAAGAAACTTCAGGGTCTGGTACCTATCTGTAACTAATATAATTTGTTATGTCAGTTCTGATTGGTATTTTTTTGTTGTTTTTTTTTTGAAGAGGCCATGCATTTCTCAAGGCAATAGAGGAAAAAATGTCAAGAAAAGAAAAACACTAAATATGTAACGCTGTGAAGTAGTGCCTGTGTGGTTTTGTAATTTGAGAAAGGCAAAAAAGGAAATGCCAGAATAATAAGTAGCTGAAAAGCGACAAAAGATGTGATCTAAGTCTTTAGAAGTTAGGTGATACAATACAGTAATAGTGATTGCAGCTTTAGCTGGGTTGCTGTATTGTCACATTGAATATGAAAATGCATCACATTCACTTCTCATGCTAATATTATGAGGAATTTCCACATAATTTGCAGCTGATAGTCTTTTGGTTAAGGCACATCTTATGAAGCAAAGCTTGCAGTACAGACTTTGTGGGCTGTTCTGGTGGTTTGGTTTGCAGTGTGCTTCATTCTTTCTGTTTAAGAACATCAACCAAAAATACAATCAATTTAAACTTTGTTTACTGTTATTTTTCATTGAGTAGTTGAAGTAAGATTTGGGGTCTCATCTTCTGTTTCTTCTTGCTCAGTCAGATTTTAGCACCAGCAAATCATCTTCTGAATTGCTCCTTTTCTGATAGAAGAAGACCCTGTAAGATAAAAATGGATGATGCTTGTATGGTGAGAGAAGAGATTCCTTAGCACTGACCTTGTTGAAGCCAAAATGTGTTGAATAAGAGGATGCTCCCAAGGATCTCTGCTCTTAGAAGACTATGTTCTGCGTCAGCCAAATTTTTCAAATGCTACTTCCGAAAGAACTTTTGCTTCCCTAAGCAAATGCACCATGTTACAAGTAGATACATATTTTGCAGGTCCTTAAAGTGGTGGTTTGAGTTCAATCTGAAGCCAAAGTGCTGCTAATTGCTCCTTTCTTTGTGCAGTTGTGCATCCTTTCCTTTCTCTAGTGTTCTGTGTCCCTTTGTCTCAAACATTTGTGCCCTGTGTCTTTATTGATTCAGTGATTCAGAGCAGTTACCATGGTTTTAATGAAAACTTTATTAAAATAATCTTGTGTTGCTAGTTGTATAATACTGTAGCTGAGGAAAGTTGGAATTGTGAAATACATTCAAATCCATCCTGAAGAAGGGTAGGGATGCATAGATAATATCGTGAATGCTCCCATCTAGTTTCATTAAGCTAGGTTGCTTAATTACATTTTCTCTTTGAAGGAGCTCTGTTCTCAGCAGTCGATGGCCCAGCCTTGATACTTGTATTTTCTTACTGGGACACAGGAGGGATTTGTAGCAGTCCTGGGCTTTCTGTCTGCTTGCTAGTCACTGGGTTGTTCTTAGCTTTTCTGAGGATGCTTGTGTGATCTGAGCAATGTCAGAGTGACAGGGGAGCTGAAAGCTGCAGATCCCAGTCTGGTTTGGGCCAAACTGAAATGACTGGTTGAGATGTTTTTATGAAAAGTGAAGCTTCACAAGTGGGAAAGGAAAGAAAAACAACATTTGAGGCTTTGCTTGTGAAATCACGTAGTGTTTGTTACTTGATTCCCCTCTCCCAGTATCTGGCACAGGGGATTAGCAGGCATCATCACCAGTTCCATCAAGAGAAAGTGGGAGCTGTGGATATTGCGACAGTCAGCAGCAGTTATTTTGATATGTCAAATGCCGGATTACTAAAAGTACTGATCATCATACACACCATTTATGTATTTTGAAACTTTAAAACCCTAGGTAGCATTCACAGGAACATTTTTAGTAGCTGGCTGTGGGCAGCATGTGCAGCATTAGTTTACACATAGCTATTATGTTTAGCTGTGGCTTCTACATGAGCGTTTAAAACAGCTTTTCTAAGAAGGCTAGCACATACAGGTTGTGCCTGACATGAGATAAGGTAGCAAATATGCCTGTAGTTGTGGTCATCAAGGTATTGATCTGGCAGTTGTATTCGGTAAGGTCAGTGAATAGTGCTGCAATACTACAGATATTCCTAAACTTAAAATTTGCTTCCAAGCTTTCCAAAGGAGTTCTCTTGAGTAATTAAATTTGTTTATAAGCTAGTTTTCTTCTGTATTTTCTTTCTTCTTCTCGTTTGAATCCCTGGGGCCTGGTTACAGTAGGCATATGCTTGAATAGTGGATTAAAGAAGTGCTTCTGATCTGGATGGTAATTGATATGCAGAAGGAAGTAGTACAAGTTACATACATTTGGTGGCTTTTTTGGGGTTTTTTAATACAAGTGGGCTGTGACAGGCAGAAGTACCTTGTAATACATTAATGTGCTTTGGAATTTGACAGATTAGAGGAAAGTCCTCAAATAAATATATGCAAAAACACACATATGAAGGATTGTGGCTCTTTCATGAAAATTTTCCTTAAGGTGACTATCATGTTATTCTACATAATATATTCCAGGCTGTCTTTCATTTATAATCCAGTATATGTTTTCTTTAATCTTTGAGGACTTAGTCACAGTTGTCAAAATAATGAGCTTTTCTTGGTGTCATTTTTTTTGTTGTTCCTGCACCCTCCTCCAAAGCGTAAGTAACTGTTACCAGAAGAAGAAGGTTTCGGTTTTTTTCTTTTTTTTTTTTTTTTTTCCTCCTTAAATTTACACTGAAATACAATTTTCACTCTTAAAACCCAGCAGTGTTTAAGTTTTGTTAGGGAGCTCCTGCAGTGCCTGCTTTAAAGGACCAGCTGTGCAGCTTTAGGTCAAACAAGAGAACTTGAAGGGTGCCTGCAAACCTGCAGTGCTTACATGGATGTTAATTGCATGCTCAAGTCCTGGTTGGATTAAAGAGTTTAATTATGTCATTGCTTTTGGCAAGTTGTGAGTAGTTACTTGTGTGTAGTGTGACTACAGGTGGTGTCCTGACAGGCAGCCAGCAGCAGGGTGATCTAAGGAGAAAAGTCGGCCCCTATGTGCAAACCACCCTTCAGCTGAGCCTGACCACCCTCACACTTGGCCCCACATCTGTGGGCTTCCGTGTCCCAAACACTGATGGTTAGTGGCCCCTTCCCAAGGGGCAGAGACGAGGAAGGATGTGCTGCTCTTGGGAGGTGGGTTCTTGAGCCAAGGTGCTGCAACTCCAAAGTCCTTGTGTCTCTTTTGCCTTTCCCCACCTCCACAGAGATCCAGGGGCTGGCCAAAAACTAGCCTGGGCTCCAGCCATGTGCCCATCTGGCTTTCAGGTTCCCAGTGCCCTCAAGCCCTAGCTCAGGAGCCTCTTGTGGAGACGTAGAAATGTCCACAGTAAGCTGTTTTGAGAGCCACTGATATTTGCAGGTCAGCTAATTTGTTGCAAGGGTTTTGTGAGCAGTTGGACACCTAATGTGGCTATTTATTTAGATGCACTTTGTTAAAATGAAAGTGCTTCTAGAAGCCACTGGCTGCTAGAAGTCCTTTCTCAGCAGCGGTGAAGGAGAATTTTATTTTCCCCTGAAGGTACCTACAGCTAAAGTGGATGATTATATCTTTGCTCTGCAAGCAGAAAGCCATAAGGAAGCGCACTAGGATCTAAAAACTAGCAATAGCGACTGTGGTGGCCGATGGCCTTCTGTGGCAAGCAGCAAGTTTTGTAAATTTTTTTAACTCTTCACTTAACTGTTGAGTAGCTACAGCCGTAGAGATGATCTGGTGTAAGCTGGCTCGTGTAAAGCTTCATAACTGGTTGCATGATTCAGTTTGTCTGCTCTGTTTTCTCTTCAGAATGAAGTTAGATGGTTGTTTTTGCAGCAAAAATAAGTCAGTTGTATCCTGCTAGTATGTGAAATATATCCAGTAGGTAATAGCATAGATGGCCTACGGATTTCTGCGGGGTATCTTATTGAAAAAAACATTGTGGGGAGAATCAGATGAGATTCTGCTCTCTGTAACACGAAAGATACAAAAGATTTTGAGACGATTTTTTGTGAGCAGAGTGTGTTTCGATGTACCTGTTTGATAGCTGCTGCTGTCCTGGCAGGCGCAAAATGTGTGCTGTTGGAGGCAGTGAAGACAGTTGAAGGGCAGAGACTACACCATTAAAAAGACTCTGTATAGACACTGTTTTCTGAGAGACCTGCAAAATTGAGCTGTTCCTTCTAACTTTGGCCTGTTTCTTTGGGGACTTTCTGTCTTGTGAGCCTTTCATTACAATCTTGTGGATCAAGAATCAAGTCTTCAGATGCTCAATGGAAACTTGTTTCAAGTGCATCCTCCTCCCATTTGAATCTGTGGAAACTCCCTACTGCTGACTTCAATGAAATCCAGATCAGACCTACGGTGGCTTGTATTTAAAAACCACTATCCCTTCAGGTAGCTTACACCCTTCTAAAAGCAGTTGGGTGATCAGTAGGTAGTATGAATGCTAAGAAAAAGCTGATGTAACAGCGTTATAAGTCTGTATATTTAGAAGGGTGTTACCTAGAATAGTGGTGGGATAAATGTTTAGTCTGCACTGTTGAGATTGCTTCAGGGTGGGCCACTGTTTTCCTTTGATTACACCAAATTCAGTATGGACACAAGGCTTCATAATAAATATCCAGATACTCTGTTTCTAAGTTTGTGCGTAATGAGGTTGTTCCCGTAGCACAGGAGTGTTTGAACTGCCTTAAATGGATTTAGTAAAGATAATTGTTTGTGGGGCTGGCTGGTGTCTAACCTTTCTGACTTTTCTTTGTATGTTCCATACCAGTGTAAGATGGGTCCCAGCTTCTTGCCAGGATCAGTAATTTCTCCTGCAATGCAAATGCTGAATAATTTTATACTGAGTAGTTACCAGTCAGCTTAGGTTAGAGGAAACAAATTGAGTTTGTAAATGGCTGTTATTTGTGTGTTTTATCAGGACTGCTTGATAGTTTTTTGTGTTAAGAGCATTACCAGGATCATGGCTTGTTGGATGCAACTGTGTCACTTCTGGTTTCTGTCAGAAACTGCCTGCCCTGGTAGTCTGGAAATTTAAAGCCAAACTTTTGGGGGAGGATTTATTATAATTCCCATATCAGAACTTGTCCTTTGGGTTTATGTGGTAATGATGTCAAACCCTGCGTCTCATCTTTCTGCAGAAAGGATATGTTTCTGACTTCTTTTCAACTCCAGGGGTGTGTGGGAAGGCTCCAAGGGGCAGCAGGTACGTACAGTGAAACAAGGGGTATCTCCCCACTTCTCTCCCCAGCAAGGGGGCTGTGGTGGATTTGTGGTGGCAGTATTACAGGTGTCTTTGTTAATAAAACAAATAAATACACTTCAAGAACACTAGGGGCTTAATTCATATGGAAAAGCGTAAAAAAGGATTTAATGATAAGCTTGATACATTATTTGTATTGCTTCGAGACCTGAATACTTCTCAAGAAACATATTAGAAAAGGGGCTATTTTTTTTGCTTGAGAGCATACTGTATTGTAGAATACCAGGTTGGAAGGGACTTCAGCAATCACCTTTCTAGAATAGGTGTCCCAACAGTCTGTGCAGCTGAACCTTGCAAGTGCCCAGTGCTGGGGATTTCACCACTTCCCTGAGGAGGTCACTCCAGTGGCTGATAGTTCTCGCTGTGAAAACTTTTCCCCTTGTGACCGGTCAGAATCTCCGCAGCAGTAACTTGCACCCATGACCCCATAGCTTTTCCATGTGACTTCTTGTAAAAGGGAGACTCTGTCTTCTTTGTCCTGATGTTTACCTGTGCTTTAGTTACTTCTGAAAAGTCCCAGTGCAGGTTTGCAGCTCTCCTGTGTTAGAAAGTTTATGTGTGTTGGGGGTCCAGGGCTTGCTTTCAAAGTCATTTGTATCTTGCAAGTATTGCATAACACTTAGAATAGTTTATTCAAAAGCTTGCATACCTGTTAATTTAGACACACAGGCGTTTTCACCATTAGCTGCCAGTAGGGTTCTTCACATTACTTTGACTTAGTCCTAGGTTGTAAATATTCTCTGCTTTAACCTCAAGTATTTGTTTTCTGAGTACTTGATGGCGCATATATTGTGCAGAATCAGGAAAATACTGTCTGCAGAAGGTTTCAGCCTGAAACTGAATTTCAGTTTCCTCAGAATTTTTATTCTCTTTTAGTACTAGAGCACTTCCTCCAGCAGGCTTTGTGGTGGAGGTAAAGTCCACATCAAGTTATCTTAAAAAGCTTCATCTAATTTGTAAGCACCTAGCAACTACAAAGTATTACAGGTTACAGTTTGAAATGTAAATAATCTCATGCTTTACATGTATGTTAGACATAAAGGGCTGCTGGTCTGCTAGTTTTCCAAAAAAGATTGTTTTTCATTCTAAAAATGGCACTGTGTTTGAGGTTTTGAAAGGGTGAAAACTAAAGCAAAGGCTATATCGAGTCTGTCCTTACTGGTCTAAAATAAACTGTATAAATAAAGCTCAGATGTCAAAGGTAAGTTGCGTAGTAATTTTGATTACTTAAAATGCAAGCTTTGCAAACTTTTTCTTCTATTTTTGGGAACAAAACTTTGGGCAAATTGGAAAAAATCAGGTTTAAGCAAAGCATCACACTGGGAATTTAGTGGTTTGTTTTTTCCATTTGTGAAGCCTTAAATTTTTATTTTTTTTTATCAAACAGGCATCACTGAAGCAGTTCTGTGTTCTGTTAAAGCTTTCAAGAGCCCTTAAAGGAAGTTATTTTGGGACGGCTTGCAATTTATGCCCTCTGACAGTGGGCATAAATCTGTTAACTCCCCCCTTTTTCTGCTGGAAGAAACAATTTGCTCATGAATTTGCCTGTCTCCAGAGATCGAACTTCGTATCTCTCATCATAGTTATGAGCTTTATAAATGAATATATGTATGTATTTTATTTAAAAATTGCAGGGGAGGCTGCCTGGAAAATCCTGCCTTGTTTTTTTGCTCCTGGTGATGGAAAGGGAAATGGCCTTGCAGTCAGTTATTGCTTACTGTGAGGCCCTTGCTTGCTGTGCTAGGATAGCATGGGGTGTGAAAGTGTTTTCATGGAGAGCTAGAGAAGTATGTATATTAGAAGGTCTTCTTTCCAGCTCAGAAGAAGGTGGTCTTTTGTCTGGCAGCCTCACCAAGTCTCGTGGTCGTACAGTTGTGTACTGTTTGTGCTGGGGAGTAGGTGGGGGATTGCAAGAAAAGATAACCCCAGTGAGGAAAATAAAGTGCCGTACAAAATGGAAGGAAAACGAAATTATGTGGGTGCTCGGTGTACCTCAGGAATCATGGAAACAGTAATGGGATTAGGCCAGGAGGGCCAGTGCCCATTTGTCTTTCTGCAGGGAGAGGCTGCATACTCTGCATAATGCTAATGACATTTTCTTGGGAATTGAAAGGATCCCATCTATAGTGCTAACTGCTGCAGCTGTATGAGTAAATTTTCATTCAGTTTTACCTTAATTGAGAAGATAAAGATAGATCCTTGTAGCATTTTGTGTTAACACTGAGCAGAATTCAGAGGTTGCGCAATGCAGCTAAGTATTTATTAGAAGAGTAAAAGATTTCAAAACCAGGGTTGCAAAATTGGGCATTTCCTAACTTTGAAATTCCAGAATGTAGATAACTTTTGCAAATATCGTGTACGAGATGGACACGTGAATCCAGCTTTGTCCATGCTGACTGGGGAAGAAAACATGTACCTCTGGGTTTTGCAATTACATTTTATTACTTATAAAAAAGGATAATTCACTACTAATAAAGGTTTCTGAATTGACATCTGTGAAAGAATGAATGTTTTGTTCACAAATACCTCTTCCTGCTTCCTTTGCCTCTGTGCTCTGGAGGATCAGAAAGATGGCAGTCATCTCTCCCCGTTGTAGGTTTTCCAGCTTCTCTCATTGTGAAGCTTGCAGTTTGCACTTTTCTAGAAGGTGGACCAGAGCACTATTTCTTTGATGCCCACTGACGCAAGTGATGTGAGAGCCAGATGATTGTTGATGGTGGTAGCAGTCTAGATATTCCATCACAGCTCCCTGCTTTCAGAATTTGTGGTAGTATTCTGTATTAGCACTTAGGCAAACTGAATTTTTTCTTTGTAATAGTTTTGAGTTTTCTCTTTTGAGAAAGCAGAAATGTGTCTCTTCCCATTTCTGTGCCTGGACATTCGAATTATTCATGTCAGTAGGAATGTTCACAGCTCTGAACTTCCAGCTGTGCTCTGCCAAACTGACGGAAGCTCTGTTGATTGTTTTATTATTCTATGGTTGCCCAGTTTTCAGTCACCACAAATGCAAGCATTATAGAGAACTCGTGCAAGTAGCTAGCGTACGTACTATTTTGCTCCAGTTTGTCATTTTACACTGATTTAAAATCATCCTCAGCAGAGTGCCTGAATTAAAATTACTGGTTTAAATGGACTTCAGAAATTTTTCAACAGTTTAACAGAAGTAGACTTGTGGTCACTTTAATAAGAGTTTAATTATGTAACTAAGTGTTTCAAGTTTTTTTCTGCTTTACTACTTAGATGTTCTTGTTTTCAAGCTAAGTGTGGCTCTTTTCATGAGTAGAACCAAAAGTGTTAGGAGACCTAACTTTCAGAAATGCAAAGCCTTCAAATCTTATCAAAGCCAGTGAAAACTGGTGGAACTGAGCGAACCTGGAAATTAGGACGTTGTTTGGGCCTCCCCCCTCCAATCCTTCTACCCCTTGTGTTATATAAAGAAAGATTCATATTAGATTATGGATGACTTCCCAGTGCATGTCGGTGAAGGAGTTATTCCAGATAATTTTCAGCCCAGAGAAAGAAGAGAGGGGATGAGGGACAGGAATTAGATTGAAGGCTAAATTAAAGGAGAAAGTCCTGAGTGCATTTGCATCTCTATTTAAAGTAATAGGAATGAGAACAAAGTGGATCTTGCATGATTGGGCACACAGCATTCATTGTAGTGTGGTTCAGCCCTTTTTTTTAGCATGCAGAATTTTACCCTAGATTGACAAATCATGTCCCACAAATCAATCTTACAAATGCAAAAAAGAGCATGTCTTGCAAACCTGTACAGTGGGAATGAAGTTACAGATTTCTGCTTCAGCAAAGTAGACACTAACTAATCCAGCCAGACCTTCTGTCCTCTTCCAAAAGTAATGTAGTAGGTTTCAGATTTTCTTGTAGTTTTGCATTTTCTAAGGTAGGTGAGCTAGGTTAGGAGAGTAACCATGCTGTAGGGGAGACTCGGGTTTTCTTTACAAGGGCAGATTTGCCAATGCTGTTTTGAAGTGGAGAAAACTTGCAGGATTTGAGAAGCCTTCTCTGGAGACCTCCGTACCATATTTTTCTGTACATAAATGTTTGCTTATCACTGGGGCTGATGCTGAATAATGATGTTCTGTCTGTCGCTTCAAAACGCTGTTTTTCAACTTAAATTTCCATTAAACTGCTAAACTGCCTTGAACTTAATCACTGAACTACTCTTCACTCTTTAAATACTTACTTGTAAAGCTGTTTGCCTCAGAATAGCCTGTGTGGTACCTTGCAATCCTGATGAGTAGGTACTTTTTATCATGTTGAAGAGCAAATCATGGAATTGCCTATGTATGATGATAAACAAGGAAGGGTGCAACATAGACAAACAAGCCTAGTAAGCTTAACTGAAAATACCCCACCTTAAAACCCAGAATTAATCTGCATGATCCATTACAAACAGTTGGATCTAATCCAGGGTGTTTACCAAAAGTTAAAAAAAACTAAATAAAATTAAGTCACAGGTTTAGTTTGAGAGAGTTGTGATTGGGGGGGTGGGTGTGTGGGGTGTGTGTCTTAGCAGACAGAAGGTGGGTAGGAATAAGACTTTGATTTTTTTTTTTTTTTCTTTCCTTGTTTTCTTTTCTAAAACTTCCCTGTGATCATTTGGCAAACCAGGTGTAAAAGCTTCTACTGTATTTGTCTGTCTTTTACTCAGCCACATGAGTTCTGTGTTCGTAGCAAATCTGCTGGCTGCATTTTGAAGAGATTCCTTGCCCTTGCCTGCTTAAGCATGGGGCCTCTCCCTCCCAGAGAGGCTATAGGCATCATGCTTGTCCTTGGAGACATTCTTGCTGCAGCTCACCTTAGTTTTAACTTCTGGCCTCCTTAAGTGGTGCCCCAGTCCTCTTGAATACTACTAACTCTTCCTTTCCCTCATGCTGGTTAACCTCTGGGTATTACAGTTCTAAAGCAGTGAATGGTTTTGTGAATTGCTGAGGGACCTGAGTAATGGGTGGCTTGGAAACAGAATAACATTCATAGGACTACCTAACAGGTTTCATTTTTAAGAATTTTTTCCCTTTATTTTTGTAGGCAGTGCATTGGCTCTTTGTTTCTGTAGCCGTCTTACTTTCTGCCC